>CM032492.1:10010452-10303976 GCA_019059595.1 Marasmia exigua
TGACGATGAATGACAGGGACGTATGGAAAAGGAAAACAGACTGCGCCGACCCCAGATAACCTGGGAAAAGGGCAGGAGGATGATGATGATACATTTTAACAAGTCAAATAAAATTTTGTTTATTACTTTGAAGAATAATATAGTAGGTAACAAAAAATATATTAACATAAATGGAAAAAATCAAATGCAGTTACTTTTATTAGGTAAGGTGATGGGTAAGGCACACTAGCGACGCCAGTCGATTTTAATTTTTAGCTACTGAAACGGATCTATTATAAACAGTTTCGGGGTTACAACCCCTCGCAAATTTTTATACTATTTATTAAATAAACATGCAAAAAATGTTTGGCCCAACGTGTACGCGAAAAAATGATTCACGCCAAAAGCAGTCACTTTTGGCGTGAATCAATTTTTCGGGTACAAAAACGGACCCAACATTTGTGCATGGTTATTTAATAAATAGTATAAGTGTTTGCCGAGAGGTTGTAACCCCGAAATTGTTTAAAATAGATCTGGTTTAGTAGCTAACAATTTAAATCGATTGGCGTCGCTAGTTAGGGCTACCCGTCGCGTTAAGGACCAGTTTTGAATTTCTGAGAAAACTTAATATAATTGACTTGACATGACCTACCTATAGTTTTTATAATTATTTACTTTTTAATCATAAAATTACAATATATTAAGATACGAAAAAAAAACAAATATTAGAAGTGGTTAACTTCGTTCTACCTACATTTTTTTTTATTTTTGACATGAAGGTCAATGGCTATTTCCATTAAATAAAATCAAATCAAATAATTCTTTATTTGCATAGGCTTGTACACAGCACTTACAAATCGTCATACATTTGAATGATTTAAGACTAGGTATTTATAAGTACTTATGTAGTAATTTACATGTTAATACATATAAATGTTGATACATAAAATATACTAAAAAAAGTAAATAAACATAATGCGATTCTACCACCGACTCGGAAAGTTGTTTCTGGTCGAGAAGATCCGGCAAGAAACTCGCCAGTTACTCTTTTTATATATATATATAAATGGAAAAAAAACTAATTTAGTCCGAATACAGCAAAAGAGTAAAGTAACATTCAAATTTTCAAGTAAAACTTTGTTCGAAAAATATATATTTTGTTTTATGCTAGAAGCGACAAACGAGTAACCGAGTCACCCGATGGAAAGTAATAAACGCCGCCTATGAACACCGCGAAATCAGAGAAAGTAATTACACTTAATATATTGATTTATTTTATTGGAAACAATAAATTAAACGCAAAAAAATACCTAAATGAATAGGTAGGTAACACAAACAACAATTTTGTTTTTTTTTTTTGCTTAAAATAATTAATATCACAAAAAAAATATTAGCAAGAAAAAAATTTTAAGCACAATTTTTCTTAACCAAAATATAAATAAAATTGCAAATACAAATATGCTGTCGCTACCCACTGGACCGGTTGCCATCCAACTGTCCATACGTAAATAGCCATCGGACATCGCTCGTTGTGTAAGCTTCGAATCTGGGTGTTAATAGTTTTACTTGCGGTCCTGACATACCAACAATATCCTACAAATGAACGAGAATTATTTCGATGATTCAAAAATTGCAAAATTACATTTGTTACTTTATATAGTAAAGAATGGTCCACTGAAGGCGACGGGTAGCCCTAACTAACGACACCATTCGTTTTTTACACTACATGTATACATATTTATAAAGAAGTAAGTTTCGGAAAAAAGAAACATTTGTGCGATGTAACCTACACTCAGCGCCATCTATTGATAATATTTGGAACTAATATCAAAATGAAGCCCGATGGGTGTAAGTTTGTGTGTATGTATTACGGAATGCTCGACCTCTATAGTATTTAGACTTGTGAATTTAAAAGACAAACAATTCAGAGGCACATGGTGAAGGTCTCGACAGGATTTAAAAACACAATGAGAAAATTTAACCTTCTTTAAAATCAGTGGGGAACTAACGAGAATGTGTCCTGTCGCATCCAAATAAAAGGGACGCTCGGCGCGTGTGATAGAGACGGGAGAAAGATTCGATCATGAATTCCATTTCGTGGTAGACCATCAGACATCTTTCTAATTATTAATAGTGACAATCTGAGAAATCCAATTATGGTTAAAACAAACATCTCATAACATCTTGAAAATGACTCTTTTTTTTATGTGATAGGTGGCAAACGAGCAGACTGATCGGCTAATAGTAAGCGATTGCCGCCGCCCATGGACACGTGCAACACCAATCACAAGTGTGCTGCCAACCTTTAAGCCCCCTTTACCCCCGGATCAAGCCTCCGGTTCCCTCACTCGCAGCGAAACACAGCACAGTGCTGCTACCGGTTTTCTGTGAGGCCGTGGTATCGCTCCGGTCGAGCCTTCGTAACAATGAAACAACAAAAAATAAACAAGGTTTTTTACTGAAAACCTTCTAAATGTAAGTTTATAAACGTTGTCCATTAAGGTGACGGGTGGCGCACACTAGCGACGCCAATCGATTTTAATTTTTAGCTACTAAACCGGATCTAATTTAAATCATTTCGGGGTTACAACTTCTCGGCAAACACTTATACTATTTATTAAATAAGCATGCACAAATGTTGGGTCCGTTTGTACGCGAAAAATTGATTACCGCCAAAAACGGCCATTTTTAGCGTGAAACAAATCTAAAGCTCCTAAGCAACAGAAACAGAAACAACACGTGCTGGACAGCGTTGCCATCCGCATACCATCCAGACAATGGCGGCGCGCACCAAGAGGTTTGGCTCCTCGTTCCTGCCCCGAGCCATCAAGGCATGGAATGCCCTCCCAGCTCATGTGTTTCCTCCTTCATACAATCTGGGGTCTTTTAGGCGGGGCGTGAAGCGGCAATCTCAGCAGGCCATCAGGGTGAGGATGGCAGACTCAATGGGTACTTTGTTAGTTCTTTTGTGCCTGTCAACCTCATTTTCGGATTTCACGGCCGCTTACCATCAGGCGGAGTGAGGTCATCCTGATTGGCCTTTCTATAAAAAAAAATTTGACGAAACCGCGAACAATACTTGAGACTGTTATGTCTAACACACAAGTACTATTTTGCACTATGGGTAGGTAACTTGACGTGTCACTGACTGTACCTAATATTTATTTCAATTTAAAGTTTGCAATATTCAATAACACTTGATTATATCAATATTTATTATCGTTATTTTGAATAACGGTTTATATAAAAGATTGTTGAAACATCTGAACTTTTCCAATTCAAATGTTATCTACCTGAATATTTATGATCAAATCAAAATGAATTCATTTAAATTGAATCTAAATGTACTTACATACAGTGTTGCTAGGTACGAAGTACAGAAAACCACACATCAATAAATACATGGTAATTTTTTTAACGTTCGAACCCCGAAAATCACTTAATAGGTATCGCGAATGAAGTCCATTTAGCATGTTAGATGAACAAAATAAACGGAGAAAATCAGCTGTCCCATACATCTAGGCTTGCCAGACCGCCGGGAAATCCGGGATTGTCCCGGAATCTTGCCTCTTTTCCCGTGTCCAGTAAATAGCGCTTATTGTCCCGGATTCCGAAAAGTTATTATTTTTAAACAAAATATACTGACCGCTGTCTGACTCTTTCATGTTTAACATTTTTGATGATAGCGTCTTATTATTACTCTTTTTTTTCTTCAGTTTATTATTATTTAATTTGTTATTTAGTTTCCATTGTCTACGAAAGTTTAAATAAGGTAATTTAAGCGAAGTACTCAAATCTATAATAGTTTAACGTGTGATTTACTACCACAGAGCTTCATCTTAGAATTATAACTGGCGGTAACTACTTTTAATAAAAGTAGGTATTTGAAAATAAACAACTTTTAAATGAATCCTATGAAAAAAAAAATTGCGATTATAGCCATGACCCGACATTTTTCTATTGTTTTTCTAGAACTGTCCCGGATTTGATAAGTTACTATCTGGCAAGCCTTCATACATTACTGCGCCGGGTGGATATTCAATTTTGAATGGAACAGCAGATTTTTTTTCCAAGCTGGTTTTAACCATGGGAGCCACGCTTTGGCATGAATGGGCTGGCTCGACCGGAGTGATACCACGGGCTCACAGAAAACCGGCGTGAAGCAGCACTGTGCAAACAGCTGTATTTCGCTGCGTGAGTGTGGGTTTAAATGTTGGCAGCGCACTTGTGACTACACTAGTGTTGCGGGTGTCTATAGGCGGCAGCAATCGCTTACCATTAGGTGATCCGTCTGCTCGTCTGCCACCAATCACATAAAAAAACTTACTGACAACCTAAAGTTGGGTTTTACAACTTCTTAAAGTGACTTAATTATATTGTAATAATGTCTTCCAAACCGATATTTCGGTCATGGCGGACAATCTCAGCGATCAGCCATCGACGCCATTATAGTGTACAAGTATTTGCGCAAACACAAGTGCACTCTTTATTCCCGTCCCCCTCTTATTTCGACGGGACACCAGTTCGACGCGACCGAAGAGGGATGAGGCCTTAATTGTAATAAGTACTCGATTACAATCGTGGGAGAGCCACTCTTCGGCATGAATGGGCCGACTCGACCGGAGTTGCACGGGCTCACAGAAAACCGGCTTGAAGCGGCACTGTACTGTGTGTTCGCTGCTGAGATGGTACCAGAGGCCCAATCCGGGGAAAGAGGGTTGAAAGGTTGGCAGCGCACTTGTGACTACATCGGTGTTGCGGTTGTCTATGGGCGGCGGTAATCGCTTACCATTAGGTGATCTGTCTGCTCATCTGCCACTTATCACAAAAAAGTTTCCCAAAAAAGGTGCCATAAAAACAGAATTTACCTACACCTGTGCTAATGATATGGCAACACTGAAAACTAGCAACAGATAAGCTAAAATATATGTTGGAATCGGATAATAAATACAAACGTAGTCGAAGAAAAGATGGCTAAAGGTCCCGGTGTTAGCAAATGCGGCATTTTAGCATATGCCTTTACAGATTGGACAAGATTCCTTCAAATGTCACTAGAAGTACTAAGTACCCCTGCTAGTACCTGCCTACATGTTGACATAGCTTGAGTATGGCCGGCGCTTGGGCACTGGAATGATATCGAGCTCGACATATTCGGGGTGTATCTGACGACCTTATCAACCCTTTTTAACTACGCATTGTAAGCAGGGATGGGCGTTAAATTATAATAATTAAATTTACATGTTAAAATAAATTAACTATTAACACATTTACAGTTAAAGTTTATTTTTAACAAAGCTGTTATTTTTAACGAATTGGTTATTTTAACAAAGTTGCTATTCTAACAAAATTTATATTTTTAACGCATATTTAACATTCATCAAATTTGTTCGATCAACGTATAAAAATCAAAATAACCGTTTTTTAACACTAGGGCACACTAGCGACGCCAATCGATTTTAAATTTTAGCTACTAAACAGGATCTATTTTAAACAATTTCGGAGTTACAATCTCTCGGCAATCTCTTACACTATTTATTAATTAACCATGCACAAATGTTGGGTCCGTTTTCGTACGCGAAAAATTTATTCACGCCAAAAGTGGCCGCTTTTGGCGTAAACCAATTTTTCGTGTACGCCAACATTTTTGCATTGGTTTGCAAAAATAGGAAAATAATAGGAGCTGGTTCTCTTTAATTAATTGAGTTTGGATTTATATTACATTATTATTAAACATCACTTAAAACAAACAAAACACAACTAACATACACATTTACACAATACAGTAGTTTTTCTGGTTACTTCTTAATTCTGATTTTGTTTATGATAAGATTGATTAGTCTAAAAAAGCATTTAATTATAAACCTGTTATTTTAGATGGTACATGATTAAAATTATTACACATTCGAAGAATACTTAAAAAAAAACGTAGCTATACCTAATCTCTAAAGAAAATCGTAGATAAACTTCAAAATTCAAATGAGCTAATATAAATATCTTATTATTTACATCAAATTATAATTTAAAGCTTATTTCGATAATTAAAGTTGCAGAAATATAATACTGATAAGATGCTATGTAAAATTATTGCACAGGTGCTGCTAGCACCATCTTTTGAGAAAAGCTAAAACTGTTAAGTACTTCTACCCGTCACTAGATGGCAGTAATCAACAAAATAAATAACAATAATTTGACTTTGAAATTAATTAAAATATTAATTTTAACATACAAATGGTTGTCTTCATCATATAATCAATAAATTAGCATCTTTTTTAATCCGACATTCATCAATCATACATAACAGTCGTAAAAGTGTCATTAAATTGTGGTTTAGATTCTAGGTTAGGATTCATGTTGCAACGGACTATTCTTATTGAATAACCTCGCGAGAAAGGTTACAAATCAAAGATTTGAGGTTAAATATTTGTTTCTGATATTTATTTTGACCATCCGTTTGGAACAGTGGTAATGAACGCTGCCTTTGGTCCAAGGGTTGCGGTTTCGATCCCCGCACAGTACAAACATTTGTGTGCATGAACATGTCTGTTTGTATTGGTCTGGGTGTTTTCTATGTACCTATGTATTTACAAAAAAAAAGTATAATATGTATATATTTGTAATTCCGCTGTTGATTCTGATATCCGTAATAACACAGGTGCTTGAGCTACCTATCTCGGAGTCAGATCAATGTATGTGATGTTGTAAAATATTATTATTATTATTTAAAACCTGGCTCACCTGCCGATGACAAAAATCAGGATGTCTTTATGTAGTGTCGTCACTTAAAAAAATGATTTAATTCTCAAAATAATTTTATTCGTCTGCCACCTAGATCTCATATAAACATAGCCCAGTAGAATTAGTAAAAAATAGAGGCTTAATTTACGAAAAGTGATGTACTTCTGCATTTTTGGCATGTTATAGGTCTGTTAAGGTGACGGGAGGGGCACACTAGCGACGCCAATTGATTTTAATTTTTAGCTACTAAACTGGATCTATTTTAAACAATTACGTGGCAAACACTAATACTATTTATTAAATAACCATGCACAAATGTTGGGTCTGTTTTTATATGCGAAAAATTTTTCGCATATAAAAACAGGCCCAACATTTTTGCATGGTTATTTAATAAATAGTATAATTGTTTTCGCAGAGGTTGTAATCCCGCAATAGTTTCAAATAGATCCGGTTTAGTAGCTAAAAATTAAGATCGATTGACGTCGCTAGTGTGCCCCACCCGTCATCTTAGTGTGAATTTTGCCACTTTGGAAAACTTGTGGAAAATGAGTAAAATCGCGAAAGACTTCGTAGTTTTGATACTTTTTTAATTTTTTGCGCTCGTGGGTCAAAACTATGCATTTTTCACCGGATCACAGCTGTATTGACGCCATAAGAAAGAGCCAAGCTATGGCTTTTCTATGGTTTTCCAAAACACTGATCCCTTTATTACAAAACATGATCTAAAGGCATTACTGTACTAAAGCTCATGCCATCTTGTTCCCACACTAGCAGCAGTTTAGTTCCAGAACTATTCTTAAATCTCATTTTATAATAAGGAGGGGAAATTTTTAGTTTTATATACCTACTTATATAACTATGGACGACGGTTATCATTCACCATCAGAGGTCATCTGATGGTAAAGCTTGATCCTTTACCTACCTATCTCATAAAAAAAAGATTTGCATACAAAATATGTGACTTTGCGTCCAATGGACAACATTTCATATTTTTAACATGTCCATATTGTTTTTTTATATGAAAATAGACATAAAATCACAAGCCCATATTTTTTCTTTTTTCAAAATTTGTCCATTTTCATGCATAAAATAATTATTGAAATTCTTTATATTCTAAATAAACGTAAGCGCCAAATGACGTCATCGGACGGCTGAATACAGTGATATTCCTTTGCTTATCATTGTTTTAATAAAAATAAAACCGGCCAAGTGCGAGTCGGGCTCGCGCACAAAGGGTTCCGTAGCAGCAAAGTCCAAAATTACAGTTAAATCAACCTATCTCAAAAACTATAAGAGATACTTTGATCAAACCAAAAATCGTTGAAAGAGTTAATTAGCATGCATCACCTCTATTTTTTTTAAGAATTTTATACCCCGTAGTTATAAAAATAGAGGGGGGGGGACATACTTTTTACGACTTTGAGAGCTGATATCTCAAAAACCGTTCACTTTAAGAAAAATGTTTTTTAGAAAACTTTATATCATTTTAAAAGACCTTTCCATTGATACCCCACACGGGTATGTACATCGAAAAAAAAAATTTCATCCCTCAGTTACATGTATGGGGGGCCCCACCCCCAATTCTTTTTTTTACTATTTAGTGTCATATTTTTGTAGCGGTTCATACAACACATATTCCCATCAAATTTCATCACTGTAGTACTTATAGTTTCCGAGTAAATCGGCTGTGACAGACGGACAGATGGACAGACGGACAGACGGACATGACGAAACTATAAGGGTTCCGTTTTTGCCATTTTGGCTACGGAACCCTAAAAAGGTTCTACTGTCAAAGGTAAACAATACTAGTGTCAACATTGTCAACGTCATTCATTCATTCAACGTTGACAAGTTGTCTTTTTTTTTGACAGTTGCATGTCATGGGTTTGGCATTTCGTAAATTTAAAACTATAATGTGCTAAGCAAAGAAATATTTTACATTCTGCCGTCCGATGACGTCATCTTACGTTTTTTAGTTTTTAATTTTTTTCTCAGTAAATAAGCAATATAAAAAATGAATAAATATATATTCGAGCAGCGGAAAAGTAAATAAAGAATTGGTATTTTTTGTTTCAGAGCTTAGCAATTTTGAAATGTTGTCCATTTTTGTGAATGAGAAAAAAAAATCAGTGCCATAAACATTATCTATCTAACGTAGAACTTCTCTTATTTTCAGCTCATCTTGAAGGAGCCATTATGCACAGCCTCAACGTCTCCCTGATTAACCCTGGGGAGTGTGAAGCCAAGCTTTCCCAGGACTACCCTCACCTGCTGGAGCAGTATGACCAGGAGAGCTGCGCGTGCGGCCAGCCGCTGAACCCCGTCAACAACATCTGCAAGGTAAGAGACAGAGATAGAATACAGAAGGAGAAGAGAGACAGTGACAATAATAATATCCTCCAACCGATTTTGGCTAAGGCTAATATCAACGATCAGCCACTAGCGCAGGATATATTATAGTGCTCATGTATCTCCGCAAACACAAGTGCAATCTTTATTCCCTTACCCTCACATTTCAATGGGCCATCCAGTGTGACACGACGAATGGGGATCAGCCAACTTCTAGATTCCAGGCTGACACTCGAGAATTTCTTAAGGTGACGGGAAGGGCACACTAGCGATGCCAATCGATTTAATTTTTTAGCTACTAAACCGGATCTATTTTAAACAATATCGGAGTTACAACCTCTCGGCAAACACTTATACTATTTATTAAATACTTATACTTAACTCTTGGTCCGTTTTATGTACGCGAAAAATTGATTTTTCGCGTACGGGTTGGACCCAACATTTTGCAAGGTTATTTAATAAATAGTATAAGTGTTTGCCGAGAGGTTGAACCCCGAAATTGTTTACAATAGATCCGGTTTAGTAACTAATAATATTAAAATCGATTGGCGTCGCTAGTGTGCTCTACCGGTCACCTTAATGAGCTGGTTCTGTTAATTAATTGAGATTGGAATTATAATACATTATTATTCAACATCACCTAAAAGAAACAAAACACACACTCACATACACATTTAGACAACATAAACTTTATTAATTGGGAGATTCACAAAACAACAATATCTTTTAGCTACTTACTACTATAGATCTTTGTCATACTTGTGAACAAGGTGCCACCTTTGGGGACTGGTCCGCTTCGGTTTACCTCATATTTAGCTTTTAATTTGCTTCATTATATTTTGTGTTGCATTAGACTGTATGACTTGGTATGAGGATAAAAAACCATTGTATAAAAAGTTGGCGATTAAAAAGAGTAACTGGCGAGTTTCTTGCCGGATCTTCTCGACCAGAAACAACTTTCCGAGCCGGTGGTAGAATCGCATTATGTTTATTTACTTTTTTTAGTATATTTTATGTATCAACATATATTATGTATTAACATGTAAATTATTACATAAGTACTTATAAATAGTCTTAAATCATTCAAATGTATGCCGATATGTATGTGCTGTGTACAAGCCAATGCAAATAAAGAATTATTTGATTTTGATTTTGTCACTGTTTCGTTATTATTAAAAATAATATTAATCATTTTTCAGGTTGACACTGGCAGTGCCCTGGCCTGCACCACCGACAATGTCCACTACGTGCTGAGAGGCGTATACTCTTGGGATTCAGGTCAGTTCAGTATACCGTAACTTTTCAAATTAAACGTAATGTTGTACTTTCTCTAAACAAAATGAGTTTCGACTAGACCCCTTGGCTCTGTGTAGAGATGTAGCCTCCCTATTAGACCTGGCAAAACGTATCTTTCAAGAGACTGGAACATTTGCATCTGGAACAGTGAAGAGATGCGGAACAGTGAAACGCTTCATTTGGAACATCGACTCTCCGATAGATCCGCTCATTCGGCTCATCATATCATTCCGTTCATTCGGATCATTTGGCACATCGTATCATTCCGCTCATTCGGATCATTGGCTCATCGGATTATTGAGTTTATTCGGATCATTCGGTTCACTCGAACTCGAGATCCATTTGAGTCGAATGATACATTCGGAGCGAACATTAGACATTCGGAACAGTGTATCATTTGGCTGAGTCATTTCAGCAAAGAGTTACACACGTCTACTCATTATCATCTTCTATCGCATAAACTACGGGGAGTGCATTATAGAATCATTTGGACTAATCCCTGCCACTTCGTTTGTCTAACTCGACACGAGTTTTACCGCCATCATGAATGACAGTCCTCAACTGTGCATTTCTCAAGAAACCTTCTGCCACGCACGACAAAACTATAAAATACACTGTCGCCTTTCCAATCAAATTTCCAGACCAATGCGAACTTGCAATCTTCAAGAAAAGAGCTTATTTCTTTTTTAAAGACCAGCTGCACACTATAATGTATCAAGACGGGAATTAACACGATATTTGTTATGTGAAACAACATTGTGTACTCACATATTTGGCTCGACGTTTTGGCTACGTTACATTTGCCGTGGTCACGAGCGGACTGGCGGACACGGCGTCGTCTGCTGGGGCCGGGCTGTGAATCTTCGGACACCCTCACATTTTTTGATATTAATTCGCCACTAGATGAATTGTCAGTGAAGCTACTCCGACACACTACACTAACAGTATCGGTGTTTGTTTGCGTTAGTAACGGCCTAGCACGAGGGTTAGCACTTGTTAATTACTGGATTCCATGTCGATGATATTTTAAAAAACTAAAAAAAAAGCTGCACACTTGTGACTCCTCTATTGCAGGTGTCCATGGACGGCGACAATCGCTTGCCATCAGATGAACCGTCTGCGTCTTCCCCCTATCTCATGAAAAAGACTCGAACTTATCTTCTGTTTCTTGTTTTCAGGCTGTCAGACCGGCAACCAGCTCGCAGGCTTCTACAAATTCGACCTGGAGTGGTACAACTGGGCTATTGGACTCGGCGAGAGTACCCGTTTCGCTTCCTACGCAAGTAAGTATATTTTATAATTTGAAGCCTGGGACGGCCAAATGGTCGAAGGACAGTTGGCCCATAAAAGGTACCCTGTGAGTTGGCCGTCCAAAGTTCTGCTGGAGAGACGAGGTCGAAAAGGATTTGCGTACACTTCTGGCGGATGACTGGCAGGAGGTGGCGCAGGACCGACCTAGATGGAGACTCTTATTATCGGAGGCCAAGGCTCACTTTGGGTCGTTGCGTCAACTTGGTTATTTATTTACTTCGAAGACACTAAAATGAGTTACCTAAATGAGAATTGAACTAAAATATTAAATTAATGCCTTTTATCAGCTATCAAAAATGTTAAGGCTAGTAGGCTTTCGGTTCCTTTAAACACCTAGCATAAACCATGGACTAAATGTAATTAGTCCGGCCCGATGCATAAACTCCCAAACTATTTTCATAAAATACGGTAATTAAATTAGTCCCTGATAATCCAGGATGATCGACCCATGTATTGCTCTCTTCGCAGCTCGATCAGACTCCATTCACTCAACGTTGTACGAGCCAGTAGCTGACTTTGTTTAGCCCATTATATCCTAATGCATTGTCCATTTTAACTCCAGGTGGATCCAAGGTCACCCAGAACAGATTCTCCGGCCAGATAAACTCAGCAGTAAAGGGTGGTAGCAGCCAGTTCTCCGGTGTGAAAGGTGGAGCCGTCGGCGGAGTGAAAGGCTTCCAGTCCTCGTCCTCATCTTCTTCGTCCAGCAGCACCATCAAGGGAGGCTTCGGAGGCGCCCAAGGTGCTGGAGCTCTAACAGGCGCTGGGGCTCTGGCTGGAGCCGGAGCTCTCGGAGGAAACTTCCAAGGTTTCGAAGGCACAGGCTCCTCTGGACAGTTCGGCTTCAGCCAATTCGGTCAAAGCGCCAAATTCACAAACGGAGCCGAAGCGACTGGCCCCATTTCAAACACCTTCAGAGCAACCTACTCAGAACAGAAAGTCTTCCAAACCGAGCCCAAATTCTTTACTTACACGACGAAGCCCGAAATTGTCACTTTCACTACAAAGCCCGAAATCGTGACTTTCACGACTAAGCCCGAATATTTCACTTACACGACTAAGCCTAAACTTGTCACTTACACGACGAAGCCCCAGATTATAACGTATGAAACATCCGGGTCAGGAACAAACCCTCAGTATGTAGCTCCTGGAGTGACCTTCAACCCATCTTTTTCTGAGGTTGCTGGAGTGCACAAACATAATGCGGCTTGCAAGTGCTTAGACAAGGGCAAGAAGTGAAGTTTTTAATCAAAAAAATTGGTAACAAAAACGTTATGGAGCATAAGTGCCATAAATTTTAACTGTTTTGAAATTTACTTTTAATATTTTTTTACAAAAAAATTATTATTTGGACAGAAGAAATCGACAAGTTCCTAAGCAAAGTTACCAACCATATTTTAAAGAACTTGTAAAACAGTAAAAAAATATTTTTTTTCTATTTATAACAATATTATAAAAAGATCTGTAAATAGGTAGGTTATTATTATTATTTCCAACGAATCTAGTTATTTTATCGTATTATTAATTACAACATTAAAATCTTTTGTAATTTATATATATTTTTTGTTTTTCGTACTGCCATTGTTTTCGTAAATTGTTTTTAAAACGCTTTTTTCAATTAAATTTGACTTATATTTTTTTATCTTCAATATTGTATGAATTAAGATAGCAAAAATGATTTTTATTACAATATAAGTAAATTGTTTCGTAGAAATTAGATATTTGACCAATGTGGTAATAAATTACCATTTTGGTCGACTGTCTAATAATAACAATCAGTTAGATTTAATAATTATAAGTTTTATATAAAAAATTCAACATTATACACATCTAATTGTTACAATTAGTATTTAAATAACTGAAATAAAATGGAGGTATTTTACATAAAATGATTTATGATTTTTATTCATACCTACATCCATCAATAAGAATTCCTTTGATTAAAAAAAAATGCACCCACAGCCCAAACGAATGACCCTAGAAACTTGAAATTTGGGCAAGGGTTTATTTAATAGTGAAAGTGAGCACAAAGAAGTAATTATGTAAAATTCAACACTTAACGGGGTAAAAAGGGGTTTGAAGTTTGTATGAAAGTCCGCCATCTTTGATGTTAGGAATTTGAAAATTTGTATTTAGGCTAATAATTAGAAATTAATAAGAACTCGTCAAAAGTTTTTTGGAAATTCACTCTTACAGGGGGTTGGCAAAAACGCAAATTAGAAATAATAATAATTAAGAAGAAAGTACTACTTCCTATATAATGATAAAGAAAACTTTACATGCATACTTAATATTAAAAAAAATCCTTTTCCTCTACTTAAATACAAGTAACGCCTATCTATCGACTATTAGCTTAATTACGAATAAGTGGGAACTGCCATCTAGCGGCAAGTAGCTTAACTATTTAATAAGATGCTACTTTTTTAGATAGTTCTCAAATTCTATTATAGATGGCATTTTTTGGTAAAGTACACGAAAACTAAATAAATACTTGATGAATTTGTCAAAAATATTTAAATAGATTCATTTCTGAATGTCTTTGCTGATATTCCGCGACCGATAATTTATAAAAGACGTAAATTTTGTCTTTGATTGTCACTCAAAATTCTTGTCAACGGTTTCTCAAAACATTTTGCTACAGTTCTGATATCACATTTGTATGTGTCTTTTATCCTCTGAGTTTCAAACCAATTACAACACAAATAAAGCTATTTAAATAACAAAATTAATATGAATAAGAGACATAGCAACATTTACAACCCTAAAGCGAAGATCCAGATTCATACTCCTTCGTCGAGCAGCGATGACCAGTGGGTGGATCTCCAGACGAGCCAGGAGCACGCCCGGACTCGGTCGAGGAATTCCATGTCTCCAATGACATCAGATATTAGCACAAATATTTCTAAAACTTCGCTCACAACGTCTATTAACAGGTAAACTAAATATTTTATATTACAAACTCACTTTTTTAAAAAAATCCGTGACGGTAACCGGAATTCCGGTCGAACACAATTCCTCTTTTCTTTCTCCCAATGTAACAGTATGAAGCTACCTTCTTCGAAATCCTCCCTCCCCCTTCCCCCTCCCTCATTACTAGGATTAGGAACGGTATCTGCCTCTTTTTTTATTATTGCGAATTATAGTCAGACGAGCATGCGGCCCATCTGATGGTAAATGGTAACCGCCGCTCATAGACTCTTTCTTCCTCCAAAATCCAATCCAAAACTTGTACCTAGGTTTTTCTGTTATGAGATTCTCAGTGTCAAATCGGAGTCTGGAAGTTGGCGGTCTTGTAAACTCGTATCTCGGAAAGCACGTTAAGACGTTGGTCTTGCGCCTAATCCCTCTTCGGTCTTGTCACACTGGTGTCCCATCGAAATATGAGGGTACGGGAATAGAGAGTGCACTTGTGTCTGTGCAAACACTTGTGCACTATAATATGTCCTTTGTCGATGGCTGATCGCTGAGATTGGCCGCCATGACCGAAATATCGGTTTGGGGGACATTAGTACATCTTCAGAATAGGTATTTACGAGATATCTACCATGTACCTTATTTTTGAGTTTCCGATATTTCGGCACTGTTGCAAGCGCCATGGCACAGTAGATATATACGCAAGCAGTATGGAGACTACGAACAAACGCTCGAGTACGCACGCACACAGACGCACACTTTACACGGATTCTAAGGTCCCATCGGAGTACAATGTAGGAACTAAATTCAGGGTTGTCGGTTTTACTCGAGTGCCGCTTACTTTATTTTGGTAGAGAAAATAAGTAGATACATCTTCGATAATTTAATAACATTATGTATGTTATTAAGTTATCGAAGATTTTAAATTGATATGATTGGGGGAAGGGGGGGTGAGGGGGTAGGTAAGTGGTGTCTCTATGGAGCGTTCTTTCTATTTTAATCGAAATTTACTGTTGTCTGCTGTAATTTACTAGTTACGATCAAAATCACATTTTTTGGAGGTCGGAGATGGAGATTGATATGATGGGACCTCACTTTGTCTTGGCCCGAGCGATCGGGTGCATGACCAAAACCTTAACATGGTTTCCAAGTAACGAAACAAAACGTTATGAAAAGTTTTATGTACTATCTTTGCGTAGGTTTTTGCAACATTAGGAATCATTTTGTGTACCTTTATGTACGAATATTGTATGCTAGTATTATGCTTATTTCTTAAGAAATATCGATAGTTCTAATTTAACACGCACCAGATGATCCTTGTTGCACCTAGGACCCCGCGATCACGACTCGGTACTTAAACCAGTAGTCCCAAGGTAAGAATAATATTTTACAAAAATAAGAGGACAACCCTATACGGTAGGTAACTTTCTGTCCAAAATAGCGGAGTGTCGATACTGCTTTAGCGTATTTATCGTATTTATCTACTGTGGCCATGGTCACGGAGTAACTCCAGTACATGGTAGTACCTAGGTACCTGGCAATAACGTATCTTTCAAAAGATTGGAACATTTGCATCGGGATCAGTGCAGAGATGCGGAACAGTAAAACGCTTCATTTGGAACATCGACTCTCAAATAGATCCGTGATTCGTTCCGCTCATTCGAATCATTCGGCTCATCGGATCATTCAGCTCATTCGGATAATTCGTTTCACTCGAACTCGAGGTCCATTTGAGTCGAATGATACATTCGGAGCGAACATTAGAGATTCGGAACTGTGTATCATTTGGCTGAGTCGGATCACTGAGTCGTTTCAGTCAAGAGTCACACACGCCTGTGTTAGATTTTCTTTTGGTGTATATAATGTAATTATTCAATATAAGCAATTTCCAAGGAACAAAGTGTCATATAACTAGTTTGTAAGCAAGTATTATATGTAAGCTGTATATATTGTATATAATTGTGTATTTAATGTAAGTAATTTACTAGCAATAAGGTTATAACTAAGTAATTATTAATGTGAGCCGTAAAAAGTGTACATAATGATTTAACATAAGTAATTTCCTGGCAAATAGATTATAGTCAATGTATATAGGGATGATTTGTAATACTTACTTACGTTTTGGATAATCATAAGGTCTATCTTGGGCTTAATTGATAATTTATAAGGATTATGGCAATAAATGATAAATGTAAGGATTCTTTCATAATTTTATTCAAGTACTTAATTGTGATATGAGACTCAATAAATTTACCACTGATTCGGAAGGTAGTTCCCTGCTGAGAAGATACCAGCAAGAAACTCAGCAGTTACTCTTTTAAATACACGATCTTATCAACACATACTAGGTACACAAGACATAGCCTGGGATAAGATATAGCTTATACGCCAGTAAATACTTAGCTAGGAATAAACATACTTTGAGCTTATTATGTATTTTATACAGATCTTTATATAGGATATTTTTGATTATACCTTAATTGAATATAAAGGTATAGTATTTTGACTATACATAGTCAAACTAGAGTATGTATTTAGTAAGTACATAATATGCTCCAAGTCACATTACGGCCACTAATAGTGATAGTTACTTAACTTGGCAGAGAGAGGTCCGTCACTGTCGATCGCTCGAATCGAAGTGTCCATACCGTCTGGCCAGGCCGCTTTTATAAGGCGTCCCCCTCTACTTTGAGCTGACGTAATTCGCTTGTTAGTCTGTGACTATAGTTTTGTAACTTTTTATTTTTTATATTAATCCAAATATTATTATTTTATTTGTAACAATCAATAATACATTTGAGTTAATTAAATTATTTAAAAGTATGTGTTTAGTAATGTAAATAGATAGTTAAATCTTCAGATAATATTTAATTATTTTTATATTTATAAAAACATAATATTTATAATTCTAACACGGCCATTCTGATACGTACTTCGTTCCCTGAAGTACTAAATCAACTAATAGATTACATAATAATAATATATTTTTTAATTATATTAAACGTTATTTCTAAATAACATGTTCGGCTTCACGTATCACTTTTCACATTAAGTAGACCTTGAGAGCCCCTTGACTATACTTGGCATCACGTCTCACTTTTCACATTAAGTAGACCTTGTGTGCCCCCTTAATTATACTTGGCATCACGTCTCACTTTTCACATTAAGTAGACCTTGTGTGCCCCCTTAATTATACTTGGCATCACGTCTCACTTTTCACATTAAGTAGACCTTGTGTGCCCCCTTAACTAAGTATTGCAATGTATTATATCGTGATCATAACTCAACAACTCAATACCACATTTACATTAATTTTATTATAATACTTATACATTTTTAAATCAATTTTGATCATTTTCATCTGTCCATTCACCTGGCCATAATCTCAATTTATCTTTGGATACTACAATATTCCTAAGATTTCCTCTTCCCCTCAGAGCGTACCTATCATGAGGAAGTAACTCAGTTATTTCATATGGGCCTTTGAACCGTGGACTTAGTTTAGCATGACGCCTATGATCTTGGTTCACATAAACTATATTACCTACTTCAAAAGATTTGTTGTTACGTCTTACAACATCAAACCTCCCCTTGAACTTTGTAGAATCAGTTTGTAACCGTTGAAATGCCAATTCTCGGTCAGCGGCTAAATCAATGTGGGGTTCTGGTACATTTACTCCGTCTAGGCGGGTCTGGATGCTGGGTATATTAGCTTTGCAGCCGATAAGTAAATGAATAGGGGAGAAACCTGTTGCCTTTTGGGTAGTAGTATTTATTGACTGTTGCACCCTCCACAATCCGCTTGGCCAATCTGACGACCCATTACAAGCAGTATTTAACATGTCAATTACTGTAGCTACATAACGTTCTACCTGACCATTCCCCCTTGGTGTGCCTGTGGCAATCATATGATGCTCAAATTGTAAGTCCCTGAACAAAGATATTATTTGGTGAGAACTGAAATTAGTGCCTTTATCTGTGATTATTTTTCGAGGCGTACCAAATAAAGTAATAGTGTCTCGGATTAGAGGCAATAATTCCTGAGCCGTCAAACTTTTTAAGGGTTTTAGTAAGGTAAATTTTGTAAATCCATCTACTAATAGCAAGATATATATAAATATAAATATAAAGGATATAAATCCTTCAGATGTTTGTGAAAAAGGTCCTGTACAATCTAAATGTATCGTATGGAACGGTATTGGGACTTTTTCGATGGGGTGTAAGAATCCCTGTTTTGGGCCAGAATGCTCCTTCCTTTCTATACAAATTAAGCAATGTTTTAGATATTTCCGAACGTAAGCGGCCATGTGAGGGAACCAAAAGTGTTCTCGTAACTTAGATAAAGTCTTATCAAAACCAGAGGAATCAGTTACAATTTCCACATCTGGATAATTTACAGCGTTTCTACCTATAAGAAGATCATAGCGAAATGCCTCGTCTCTGATTACATTTATATCAAGCTCTAAACATATACCTTCAAACTGAACAAGTACGGTGATTACGGCAAACTCATGTATTTTATTTAGTCCTAAACTATTTATATACATAGAAACTGGTGTAAGATGACATCCTAATTTTTTGGCAATTTTTTTCCTTAATTAAACTGCAGTTTGCTCCGGTGTCAATCAAAGATTGTATAGTAGTCCCATTGATAACAACCGGGGTTAGATTAAGTTCGGCTTTTCTAAAAAAAAAAATAACTTCTTTAGAAGGTACTTGAATTAATGATGAAGACTCTTTTCTCTGTTTATGATAGCACATAGACTCTGTTTGTCCTATTTTTTTTTTGCAATAAGTACAGAGCGGCTTTGGTTTAGGCATTGGCAGGCCTTGGCCCGTTGATTGAGACTGCTGGGACTGGGATGATTTATTTTTAGGGCATTGAGATTGTATATGCCCAAGCTGATCGCAAATGTAACATTTCTTATCAGTGCTGAATCTAATAAAAATAATAAAAAGAATTTATTCAGTGTTACAAAACATGACACGGTTACAATAAAAATAAAGTAACTTACAAGCTATTACAAGGTAAAAGTTTATAGTTAAGTATATTATTGACTATGAGTAACACTAAAAAAGGTTTCCTCTCAGCAGCAGAATCTAGTACGTTTTGTGCCACTAGATCCTGGAAGATTATTTTTATTCTTATCGTCGTTATCAAACAGTCGCTTCTTGGACTTTGTATAAGTAGACAGCGACGTAATTAAAGCAGAGGTTGTTTTAACACCACTATTCAAAAACGCCATTTTCACGTTTATATCAGTTATGCCTCCACAAATTAACTGTATCAATTCTGCCTCGGTATAAGAGATCTTAGTATTGCGGAATAATCTTAATTTTTCTCTTACATTTTCACCATATGATTCAGATGCATCAGATGTAAATAATACAGCCTTAGTGAGTTTTTCATGAAGGTTTTTGTTTTCTGGATAAATGTGAATTATGTCAGTACGAAAATTTTCCCAGGATCTACCCTCAGATGGCTCCCAAGATTCAAACCATAATACAGCAGAGCCTCTTAGGGCCTTACCTGCTTTTGCTGCAGTTCTGATGCTGCTTCATTTGAGATCCTTTGCAAGTACCTCGATGCTGTCACACCAGCACGCTGCGCCGCAGTCGTTCTTATCCGGATCAAATACTGGCAGTGCGATGTCATCATCGTTTGAGTGTGGCTTGGAGACAGCATCCCGTATCGCTGTGATGAGACTCGTAAACATTTCAGCATCCGTCCTGAAAGCAAAAAAGTATTAATAAAGGTGAACATGAGCAATCCCACTTCTGATGTTAGATTTTCTTTTGGTGTAGGTATATAATGTAATTATTCAATATAAGCAATTTCCAAGGAACAAAGTGTCATATAACTAGTTTGTAAGCAAGTATTATATGTAAGCTGTATATATTGTATATAATTGTGTATTTAATGTAAGTAATTTACTAGCAATAAGGTTATAACTAAGTAATTATTAATGTGAGCCGTAAAAAGTGTACATAATGATTTAACATAAGTAATTTCCTGGCAAATAGATTATAGTCAATGTATATAGGGATGATTTGTAATACTTACTTACGTTTTGGATAATCATAAGGTCTATCTTGGGCTTAATTGATAATTTATAAGGATTATGGCAATAAATGATAAATGTAAGGATTCTTTCATAATTTTATTCAAGTACTTAATTGTGATATGAGACTCAATAAATTTACCACTGATTCGGAAGGTAGTTCCCTGCTGAGAAGATACCAGCAAGAAACTCAGCAGTTACTCTTTTAAATACACGATCTTATCAACACATACTAGGTACACAAGACATAGCCTGGGATAAGATATAGCTTATACGCCAGTAAATACTTAGCTAGGAATAAACATACTTTGAGCTTATTATGTATTTTATACAGATCTTTATATAGGATATTTTTGATTATACCTTAATTGAATATAAAGGTATAGTATTTTGACTATACATAGTCAAACTAGAGTATGTATTTAGTAAGTACATAATATGCTCCAAGTCACATTACGGCCACTAATAGTGATAGTTACTTAACTTGGCAGAGAGAGGTCCGTCACTGTCGATCGCTCGAATCGAAGTGTCCATACCGTCTGGCCAGGCCGCTTTTATAAGGCGTCCCCCTCTACTTTGAGCTGACGTAATTCGCTTGTTAGTCTGTGACTATAGTTTTGTAACTTTTTATTTTTTATATTAATCCAAATATTATTATTTTATTTGTAACAATCAATAATACATTTGAGTTAATTAAATTATTTAAAAGTATGTGTTTAGTAATGTAAATAGATAGTTAAATCTTCAGATAATATTTAATTATTTTTATATTTATAAAAACATAATATTTATAATTCTAACACCTGCATGGTAGGAATAGGGTCATTTCACTTAGTACTTTTTTCCTTAGTATGGGAAAAATAGTTCAGCAGTTTTCGTTAGATGGAGCTTGTAAAAAGCAGATGTCGCTTTAAAAAGCAATCAAGCAGATGGTTCGGCATTGTTTTGGTAGACGTCACTATGTATATTTACATCGCGCTAGCAAAGCGTATTTCTGAAACAATGACCGTTCTAGCCGCCTGCCTACATTAAAAAAGAAACCAGAGATGTCTCCTACATCTCTGGTATGGGAAATTTTATTAATATAGCAAATAAAATTATTTCTGATATTTTATTCAATCGTCTCTCTGACGAAATCTCGAAGGTGGGCGTACTACATAGCCGTTGAGTATTGGTCGTTTTCCTCTAGATGGCGCTAGCCGACTGATGCCTCTATCTCAGTATTTATGTATGTATAAGTTACTCTATGGTATAAATCTCGTAAATTAAATAACTATTCTCATGTTATTGACCATCGTCATTGCAGATTCCGAACTGACTTCGATGATTTGAAGTGCAAGATGCGGATCTTCGGAGAGAGCCTCAGCATATGCAAGTGTATAGCTTCGGACTTCAAGAACAAGGTGGTGGCCATGGACAGAAGACTGGAGGACCTGGAGAAGAGAATGAAAATGGAACGGGTGAGGTTTACAAAGAGTTACTTAGATATCTACATTTACGACATTTATGCACGGAATGGACGATACGACAAAAACAATATTAGCATTTTTGGGGTTCCATAGCCATTGGCAAAAAACGGAATCCTTATAGATTCGTCATGTCTGTCTGCAAATTCTGTGCATCCTTTGGCCGTCGGGTAGCAATCCACGAATGAATTACTACCCGCCGTTGCCCGGGGAAAACCGTGCCCCACGGTGACCGTTTGCCTAATACCAACCGAAGCTGGAATCAGGACAGAACTGATTACCAGCGAGGCCGCTCTAGGAGGTAGACACACCTGAGTCCCCGCCAGTGTGCCCTACCTTAAGGTACCCATCACCTTAAGGTGACGGGTAGGGCACACTAGCGACACCAATCGATTTTAATTTTTAGCTACTAAACCGGATCTATTTTCAAACACTTATACTATTTATTAAATAACCATGTACAAATATTGGGTTCAACGCGTACGCGAAAAATTGATTCACGCTAAAAGTGGCCACATTTGGCGGTAAACAATTTTTCGCGTACGCGTTGGACCCAACATTTGTGCATGGTTATATAATAAATACAATGAGTGTTTGCCTAGAGGTTGTAACCCCGAAAATATCCGGTTTAGTAGCTAACAATTAAAAACGAATTGTGTCGCTAGTTAGGGTTACCCGTCGAATTAAACAAATAACACACTTAAAATTGTCAACTTTAATCCATAATATGATGGTTGGGCTTTACTAAATCTGTTAAGGCTGTCGGCAGATAATAAAAAAAAATACGATTTTATCATTTAACTACCCAATAAAGTATCTTATTGGTTCGAGATAATTTTCTTGTAAGGCATAATAAAGATAAAAAAGCCAACGAACGTCAAATCTTCAAAAATAACCGGACAAGTGAGAGTCGCACTGGCGCACGAAGGGTTCCGTGCCAAATATTGCTTTTTTTTTTACAATCTATCAATCAATATATTTTATTGCGTGCTACATTGGGTACAAAGTATCTTAAATAATAAATGTACGTACATAAGATGTTATTAATACAATGTTGCGCCCTGTAAGGGCATAGCAATGTTAATCAGTCATACTTCACATTATAACTACATATTATTATCTTGAATGCTAAATTTTGCTTTTTACTAGGATTTAAAGAAATATAAATATTATTGCACTTTTTGTTACTTATTTGTAGATTATACATTAAATTTTCCATAAATTATTAGTGAGAGTAGGTAACATACAATATATAATTTACAATTTTTAATAATATAATGATCATTAATAAATATAAAATTATACATCTTTATTCATTTATCGTTTACATCCCGAAAATCTCAAAATAGGTGTCGTGAATGAAGCCGGGTGGATATTAGATAGATAGAGAGATCATCATCATCATCACCATTAACGTCCCCACTGCTGGGGCACGGGCCTCCCTCAATCACATGAGGGGTAATTGCCATACTCACCACGCTTGGCAGACGGGTTGGCGAGGGTTTTGATATAAATGCAGAGTTTTCCTTCTGTGGGTGCTGATGATCATGCTAGCAGCTTTACCTTAGTCGCCTTTTACGACACCTCGGTAAGAGTGAGAGTGGCCTATTCTACTCTGCCGGGGACCACACGGCCAATATAGAGATAGATATTGTTTATTGCACAAAAACAAAATACAAGCATGATACAACAACAACAGACAGTACAATAAGGCGGTCTCATCGCTTGTACTGATTTCTTCCAGACAAGCTTTGGGTAGAGGAAAGAAATATCGTATTCGTAATAGGGGAAGGCAGTGCAAAGCAGTTTAAAGCAGGTTGCATGCCACAAGTGGCAATGGGCAGGGCACATAGCGAGGAGAACAGACGGCCGTTGGGGCGGTGCGGTCCTCGAGTGGAGGCCACGTACAGGAAGTCGCAGCCGTGGCGCCTCCCACAAGGTGGACCGACGATCTGGTGAAGGTTGCGGGAATCCATTGGATGCGGGCGGCGCAGGATCGATCTGTGTGGAGAACATTTGGGTAGGCCTATGTCCAGCAGTGAACGTCTATTGGCTGAAATGATGATGATGATGATGAATAATAACTACCTATTAGCACCAACAGTGATAATTTAACTAACCTACGAAATATTTTTTATCAATGTTTTGAAACAATACATCGGCCCTTATGTCTTTAAGGTGACGGGTAGGGTACACTAGCGACGCCAATCGATTTTAATTTTTAGCTACTAAACCAGATCTATTTTAATCAATTCCGGGGTAACAACCTCTCGGCAAACAGTTATACTATTTATTAAATAACCATGCACAAATGTCGGGTCCATTTTTGTACGCGACAAATTGATTCATGCTAAAAGCGGCCACGGCGGTAATCCAAAATCCGAGTGCAAAAGCAGACCAAACAGTTAACTATAAGTATTCAATAAATAGTATAGGTGTTTGACGAGAGATTGTAATCCCGAAATTGTTTAAAATGGATCCGGTTTAGTAGCTAAAAATTAAAATCGATTGGCGTCGCTAGTGTGCCCTACCCGTCACCTTAAATCTTCTGATAAAACGATAAAATTGTGTCATCTAATGCATAGGCTTACAGATTAGATGTTATCACTGAATAAAACCAAATGAAGATAAGTTTTAAATTGATGCCTAACTACAGACATCTGATTACTACAACGATGCCTTGGCAATACATACTTACATGCACAGAAAAAAAAACACGATACATAATCTATACACAAAACTGGAATTCAAGACCAAAAAATCTACTACAATGTTGCCACTGCAATAAAATGATCGTACAATAGTATATACCTATTTCTTAAAAACATACGTCAGCATAATTTGTTTATTGGTAATTTTGATTCTATAATATAAAGAAGTAATTTTATTGACTCATATTTAGGTAAATACAAGACACTTTAATAAAAACTTAATCATCTGTAATGTTTGGTAGAAAAGCTGGTATTGAGCTTGTGTCACTTCAGATGTTAATAACATTTGGTACAATATTTGAACTTACATGTTGTTTCGTGCAGTAAGGTGCCGCAAAGGGATATTAATATGGGAATCTTTGAATTTTAATCGTTTTAAACAATGCTATTGTGTGTTGAGCGAGTTGTCCAGCAAACAACTTGCTAGGACCTAAGAGAGTCTTAAAACCTGGAGTAGTCTCGGTTGATTCTGTAGTCAGAGATTCTGAAGTTAGTTAAGGTGAAGATGAAGATAAATAAAAACAATTAATAAAAAAATGGTTTTATTACCTTTCCATACTGTCTATGCCACACTTTCTTGGGTGTTCATGGGTATTTCAATTTGTTTAAGTTCTTTACAAAAAATAATTATCAATTTTAGTTGAGTTTAAAATAAAGTTTGTAATTTAGTTTTTTTTTAAAAATCCTTATCATGAATTGTGCCAGCCTATACTAAGAAAAGAAGCATATAAACCAAAAGGTTGACAAAACCTGAAAACTTGATTTGACAATGACATAAGTGACATTGAGAGATTAGACAGTGACATATCTGTCGTAGTTTTTTTGGTCTTGAATTCCAGTTTCGAGTATAAATTATTATACTTTCTTGCCTACCGAAAGTGAGTAAGGCCTACCCCCTTATTACAAAGACGGTATATATTGTTCCTTCGACATGGTGCTAAATTGTTAAGCTAGTTTTGATGCTGACCGTATGTAACTATTTTTTTTTGTTTCAGAGTGAAAGCAACTACTCAGCCATAATTCAGAAGAACAAGTTTCTATCAAACAAGACGATGCTTGACTTGAGAGTAAGTTTCACGAGAATGTATTTCATGTTTACTTTTCCATCATCATCATATAATCATTGTATCGTTTTTAACACTACTATTATGTGTCGAGTGGGTTGTCACGGACAACTTGCTTGGACCTAATAGAGTCTTAAAACCAGCGTTTGTATTTAGATTGGTATCGGCAGAATCCGTAGGTCCATAAAACGTAAAACACCGGCGTTTTATTGAGTGACTGTGATTTTAACTGACTTCGACTGTTGACTAACCACTTATTATCAATAAGTTACTTGACATTGGCAAGATATCTTCGGGTAGAGCCATAATAAATTAAAAAAAAGATTTGACAGATTGTGGTAACCTAATGTATGACTACAGGAGCCCAATTCTCGGGCTCGTGACATTTATCATCATACGACATATATCAACAAAAACATGCGGATATCGTATGAAACCGTTTTTTGCTTATTCTCGCGAATGTCGAATGTGACATATGTCACATATTTTTTCGTGCGACACGTATCGTATGGTCTTGACCATAAGATTATGAAGGTATCACGGTGATTTTGGTGTATTCTCCAATTTCAACGTGACGTTTGAGCCGTTTCGCGTTTTGTTTGTTTATTGACGTTTGGTTGTTCAAATCACATAACAAGTTTAAATTAACTGCACAAACTAAGAAGATGATTGATTCTCTGTGTAACGATTGTTTTGCTGAGAATTTTATTTTCTTATATTTTGCTTAATTGGAACAAATTTTTACCAGTATTACCTACATACCTTTAAATATTTCGTCATTAGCCTTTTTAGCTCAATAACAAGATCATGTAACAAAAGAAAATTCTTTATTTATTTTTTTCTTTTTAACGCGTCTTTTTGCCACAGTTGTCATCTCTTTGCCACAACTGAAAATAATCGTTTGACTTTTTGCGGTCGGTGTAACGGAAGTACAATTTCATAAAATCAATTTCTTTTTCGTCTTTTTTGGTCGTATTTAAAGGCATATGATAATTATGATGTTATACAAACATGAAAATGACTTGATATAAAAAGGCTAGAAAAGTTAAATTAATACTTAAACAATAAACATTAGATTTCTCGATTTGTAATATTTGTGGTCAATCACAAAATGGACGATTAGTGGAAATGATATGGGCCACATTCTCTATGGAAGTGACTTTTACTGTCGCAAGGGCACGAGATAGATTTATTGTACTTTTGTGACATTTGGGTGACATTTTCGTACGACATTGGAAAGGACATACGAAAATACGACATTTTATATCGCACGTCCCGAGAATTGGGCTCCAGATTACTATTATACATACCTATTCCTTCTTAATTCTTCTCGTACGTCTCGTACGCTTCGTAGAAGTTACGTAAACGAATTGCATCTATAATTCTTGTTTTGTCGCTGGATAAACCTAAGACAGGTATTAGGTTAATCGCACTCTTCATGTAGTTTTAGCTAATCTAAGACCGATTTATATGGCTTTGATATTGCCGACACGGTTTTAGCGAGTGTGATACTTAAAGGTTATGGATGTCAAGATGAATCTTATTTTTTTAAGTACAGGCCTATAGTGTCCCACTGCTGGGCAAAGGCATCCGCTAAGGCCTTTCATTCTTGATCCCGGTAATCAATACCCTTACTTGCGAATTTTAGAAAAAAAATTGTTTATGGTAATAGACAAGCATTGGACCTCAATCTCACCAGATGTTAAGTGAGGTCCAAGGTGGGTGCGTGCCGTGAAAAGCCTATTCACTCCTGCCTTACAGACACACTAGCGATGCCAATCGATTTTAATTTTTAGCTACTAAACCACTACTATTTTAAACAATGTCGGGGTTACAACCTCTCGGTAAACACTTATACTATTTATTAAATAACCATGCACAAATGTCGGTCCCCATTTTTGTACGCGACAATTGATTCATGCTAAAAGCGGCCACGGCGTAATCCAATCCCGAGTGCAAAAGCAGACCAAACAGTTAACTATAAGTATCAATAAATAGTATAGGTGTTTGACGAGAGATTGTAACCAAGAAATTGTTAAAAATAGATCCGGCTTAGTAGCTAAACATCGATTGGCGTCGCTAGTGTGCCCTACCCGTCACCTTAAATCTTCTGATAAAACGATAAAATTGTGTCATCTAATGCATAGGCTTACAGATTAGATGTTATCACTGAATAAAACCAAATGAAGATAAGTTTTAAATTGATGCCTAACTACAGACATCTGATTACTCCCTTTAATCTATACCCAAAACTGGAATTCAAGACCAAAAAATCTACTACAATGTTGCCACAGCAATAAAATGATCGTACGATAGTAATTTCTTAAAAACATACGCCGACATAATTTGTTTATTGGTAATTTTGATTCTATAATATAAAGAAGTAATTTTATTGACTTATATTTAGGTAAATACAAGACACTTTAATAAAAATTTAATCATCTGTAATGTTTGGTAGAAAAGCTGGTATTGAGCTTGTGTCACTTCAGATGTTAATAACATTTGGTACAATATTTGAACTTACATGATGTTTCGTGCAGTGAGGTGCCGCAAAGGGATATTAATATAGGAATCTTTGAATTTTAATAGTTTTAAACAATGCTATTGTGTGTTGAGCGAGTTGTCCAGCAAACAACTTGCTAGGACCTAAGAGAGTCTTAAAACCTGGAGTAGTCTCGGTTGATTCCGTAGTCAGAGATTCTGAAGTTAGGTATGGTGAAGATGAAGATAAATGAAAACAATTAATAAAAAAATGGTTTTATTACCTTTCCATACTGTCTATGCCACACTTTCGTGGGTGTTCATGGGTATTTCAATTTGTTTAAGTTCTTTACAAAAAATAATTATCAATTTTAGTTGAGTTTAAAATAAAGTTTGTAATTTAGTTTTTTTTTTTAATTCTTATTATGAATTGTGCCAGCCTATACTAAGAAAAGAAGCATATAAACCAAAAGGTTGACAAGAAAACTTGATTTGACAATGACATAAGTGACATTGAGAGATTAGACAGTGACGTATCTGTCGTAGTATTTTTGGTCTTGAATTCCAGTTTCGAGTATAAATTATTATACTTTCTTGCCTACCGAAAGTGAGTAAGGCCTACCCCCTTATTACAAAGACGGTCTTTATTGTTACTTCGACCTGGTGCTAAATTGTTAAGCTAGTTTTGATGCTGACCGTATGTAACTATTTTTTTTTGTTTCAGAGTGAAAGCAACTACTCAGCCATAATTCAGAAGAACAAGTTTCTATCAAACAAGACGATGCTTGACTTGAGAGTAAGTTTCACGAGTATGTATTTCATGTTTACTTTTCCATCATCATCATTAATCATTGTATCGTTTTTAACACTACTATTATGTGTCGAGTGGGTTGTCACGGACAACTTGCTTGGACCTAATAGAGTCTTAAAACCAGCGTTTGTATTTAGATTGGTATCGGCAGAATCCGTAGGTCGATAAAACGTAAAACACCGGTGTTTTATTTAGTGACTGTGATTTTAACTGACTTCGACTGTTGACTAACCACTTTATTATCAATAAGTTACTTGACATTTGCAAGATATCTTCGGGTAGAGCCATAATAAATTAAAAAAAGATTTGACAGATTGTGGTAACCTAAATGTGTGACTATCCATACGATTCGGCGGGTAGGGCTAAAAGAAGCCGCGTGGGCTGATGCAATTCAAAGGTTTTAAATTAGTGTCTAGTGGTTTTTAGTGTGCAAGTTTGGTGTTTATTTGTGCAGTGAAGTGCCGCAAAGTGATCCTAATAATAAGAATCGTTGGATTGTATCGTTTTTAACACTGCTATTGTGTGTCGAGTGGGTTGTCACGGACAAATCGTTTGGACCTAATAGAGTCTTAATACCAGCGATTGTGTTTGGAGTGGTATCAGCAGAATCTGTAGGTCGATAAAACGTAAAACACCGGCGTTTTATTGAGTGACTGTGATTTTGACTGATTTCGACTGTTGACTAACCACATATTATCAATAAGTTACTTGACATTGGCAAGATATCTTCGGGTAGAGCCAAAATAAATTAAAAAAAAGATTTGACAGATTGTGGTAACCTAGGGCCCAATTCTCGTGCTCGTGACATTTATTTTCATACGACATATATCACTAAAACATAGTTTTTTTGTATGGAGCCCAATTCTCGGGTTCGTGACATTTTGAAAACATGGCGGATATCACCCGAAAACCATACAAAAAAACTATGTTTTAGTGATATATGTCGTATGAAAATAAATGTCACAAGCACGAGAATTGGGCTCATGGTTTTCGGGTGATATCCGCCATGTTTTTTTCATATCGAAATCCCGAGAATTGGGCTCCTAATGTGTGACCACAGATTAGGTACTATTATACATACCTATTCCTTCTTTACGTCTCGTACGCTTCGTAGAAGTTACGTAAACGAATTGCATCTATAAATTCTTGTTTTGTCGCTGGATAAACCTAAGACAGGTATTAGGTTAATCGCACTCTTCATGTAGTTTTAGCTAATCTAGACCGGATTTATATGGCTTTGATATTGCCGACACGTTTTTAGCGAGTGTGATACTTAAAGGTTATGGATGTCAAGATGAATCTTATTTTTTTTTAAGTAAGCCTATAGTGTCCCACTGCTGGGCAAAGGCATCCGCTAAGGCTCTTTCATTGATCCCTGTTCAATACCCTTACTTGCGAATTTTAGAAAAAAAATTGTTTATGGTAATAGACAAGCATTGGACCTCAATCTCACCAGATGTTAAGTGAGGTCCAAGGTGGGCATGCTTGCCCGTGAAAAGCCTATTCACTCCTGCCTTAAGACACTACTAGCGATGCCAATCGATTTTAATTTTTAGCTACTAAACCACTACTATTTTAAACAATGTCGGGGTTACAACCTCTCGGTAAACACTTATACTATTTATTAAATAGCCATGCACAAATTCGGACTCAACATTTGTACGCGAAAAGTTGATTCACGCTAAAAGTGGCCGCTTTTGGCGGTAATCAATTTTTCGCGTACAATAACGGACCCAACATTTGTGCATGGTTATTTAATAAATAGTATAAGTGTTTGCCGAGAGGTTGTAACCCTGAAATGGTTTAAAATAGATCCGGTTTAGTAGCTAATAATTAAGCTAAGTTAGGACTACCCGTCGCCTTAAAGAGGCCCAGGTTATATTGTTCAGGAATACATCTTACTTAAGGGACATATTTGTAAAAAAGGTAACACCATCTTATTTTCATAATAATAATAATATCCTCCGGCCGTCTGGCCATGCCACCACCGCTTTTTTATGTGATAGGTGGCAGACGAGCAGACGGATCACCTGATGGTAAGCGATTGCCGCCGCTCATGGATACCCGCGACTCAAGTGTAGTCACAAGCGGGTCCCAGCAGACAGAGTAAATCCAAAGGGTGTGGCTTGACGTCGTAAGGGACATGCATGCCAATAAACTGACCACTAGGGATGCAGGAGACCGAGCGAAGTGAAGGAGTCGAAGCAGGCAAGCGGATCCCGGGCTCCGAAGTGACAGCTTGGGACGCAGCTGGGACAAAACGCTAAGGTCATCAAGAATAATATCCTCGGGCCGATTTGGTTATGGCTGTCAAACTCAACGATCAACCACGTACGCATGATATGTAAATAGTGCACAATATGCTCAAACACAAGTGCACTCTCTTACCCTCTTCCCTTACCCTCATATTCCGATGGGACACCAGTGTGACAAGTCCGGAGAGGCATCTGGCGCATGACCAACGGCCTAACGTGCTTTCCGGAGCACGGGGATACAAGACTACCAACTTCCAGACTCCGGGCTGATACTAAGAATTAGTGAAAAATGTGGGACAGGCCGCGGCAAATAATTTAAGCGGTGAAAGCAATTTTAGTGCGCAAACATGCCCACTATATAGCGAGCGTTACATGTACCTACCTTCTTTTGGCCGTGTGGGGGACGATCCCGGGACCTCTCGCGCAACCATCGCTTTAAAGTGCGACTCACTACGCCTCCGAGGCAGTCATATCAGCGCACTTCCTAACAACAGCTAATGCTCCCATGCATTAGATAATTTGCAGCATTGGTTGGTAAGTTGAAAAAAAACCGTGACAACCAGAATGAGTTAATAAGCAAAACAATCTTCATAATATTTAGGTAGTACAATATCTTTACCTGTATGTCCATGTCATGAGAAGAGGGAAAGAACGTGTAACCAAATGAGTGATGAGTATAAATGTAAGTGGGTGGAGGAACAGAACACGGCCGAAAAAGAGATGGATGGATTGTGTGAAGAATGACATGATGGGATAAGGGGTGGATGATTCGATGACGAATGATAGGGACGTATGGAAAAATTAAAAAATAAACATGGCATACTCTGCACGAAACGAACACGTATAAATAGAATACTATTAATGCTGTAATGAGCCTTTAATGTTAATTTTAAGCATCTATGCATGAAGCGCAATAAAATAAGTTACTAAAAATCAGTATGCGATTCGGTCTTTACTGAAAATCAGCGCTATGGCTCAGGCCATAGCTGAATGCTGAGTAGGGACCGTTTCGGCACTTAGCTTTTAAGATATTTCCTCTGTAAATGTCCATGTTAAGTGTCGAATAAATGATTTCTTATCTTATCTTATCTAGATAACCTGGGAAAAGGGCAAGAGGATGAATATCTTTACAAATAATAGTAAGTAACTCATCATGACATTGTCTGTACTTAAATGTGCTCCTTCCAAGTCCAACAAAGTACATGTAAACATTTTAATGATAAAACCACGTTAATGATTCAATGAAAAATGACGTTTTCTTAATGACACAAAATCACGAATACACAAGACGTGTAGCGAACCGTTTTCCCATTTTCAATCATATTTCCTCAATATTAAAGTTTACTGTTGTTTAAATATGTTTATCTGTTACTTGACTAATTATATTAGTCAAACGAAGAAAATAATGGTAAATGATACCCGTATGGGTTTCTTTTATTATTGAGGAGACTGAGAAATCTTAAAGACTAGTGGTTATATAAATTTGAACCTTAAAGTAATAGTCTTTGCGTGTATTTTATTTTGAAAGAAAATTTTAAGATAGTGGAAAAATATCTACTTCTTTGTTGTGTTAGCTATTAAAGATGTTAAAAGAATGAATGAACGTTATTAAGTATGTGTAATTGAAATTTTGCGAGACATTAACATGCATTAAATACTAAGTTTAAGTAGGTATTAATCCATATACGTAGTTGTTTTTTTATAGTGGTATTATTCGAAAAATATTTTTTTTATAAATAACGCTTGACGATACCCTGGGCGTCAAAGTGACGATGAGGTCTAGGATGCAACGCGTTTGCCTAGAAAATGCCCGTTCACTCCTGCCTTAAAGATGTCCAGGGCCCCAATTCTCGTGCTAGTGACATTTATTTTCATACGACATATATCACTAAAACATAGTTTTTTTGTATGGTTTTCAAGTGATATCCGCCATGTTTTCAAAATATCACGAGCACGAGAATTGGGCTCCTGATTGTAATAGTCCGGAAAACAGACCTTGGTAAGGAGTTCCATTCCTTAGCTGTCCGCATTATGAATGTTGAAGCGAATCGCTATGTGCGCATAATATCCGTACTAATTGGATTACTTGAAATGGCAACACTGACACCGACAACATTTTCGTAGGTGCAGTTAATTAATGTAATTATAAATTAATAATTAATTTATTCTGAATTAATAATATATTTATTTATTTTTTATCTTTAATAAACTTAATTGGCTTTATTTACAGATTCGTCTGCCAAATTCCCTTATTGGTAGAATTTAAAATTACCTCCGTAATATAATCTAAAACACAAAGGTACTGGACTAGGTTCAAATTAGGGGAAATACCTTTTGTGTATCGAACATTCATTCATATGAATGTTCGATACACAAAAAGTACGAAAGGTGGGTAACATAAAATGTATATGTATAAAAGATTTATGGTATCGAAATCTCTCTTCGGTCGTATATCAAATTAAGATAGGTGTTTTTAAATTAGTCTAGACTCAATTAATTCTTTGATTTATCAACACATTGAATTACCATGAAGAACCATTCATTTGTTGAAACAAGACCATGTCTCTCTCTCTTAAAAATCAGATTTTGGTCCAAAGATGTCGCTTTGGAGCCCAAGGTATACTTAGACCACGATTTAGGCTTTGAGAAGCCTGTTAATTACAATAAAGCGAATGCCATCTTACCTTCGCAACCCTTTAACAGGGGAAATAAGTAACTAAACCATGCTTACAAGTTTCAGAAACTATCTGAAACGTGCAGGTTTCCTCACTATGTTTTCCGTTAATGTCCTCCAAACCGATATTTCGGTCATGGCGGCCAATTTTAGCGATCAAAAATCTCAAGTATTTGCGCAGACACAAGTGCACTCTCTATTCCCGTACACTCTTATTTCGATGGGACACTAGTGTGACACGACCGAAGAGGGATTAGGCGCAGGACCAACGTCTTAACATGCTTTCCGAGGCACGTGGTTACAAGACCGCCAACTTCCAGACTCCGGGCTAACACTGAGAATTTCTTAACAGAAAAACTCAGGTAAAAATTATGACTTGAAAAATTTAATGGCCCATGCTTGGATTCGAAACTAAACCCCCATATGAAGGGTGCTTTCTTATCCACTGAGTACCATCGCTCTTGAAACATGACCCTGTACCTCTTCAATACACACATACACATTCTAAGCTACCATCGACAGTAGGCGAACAGAAAATCAATACACTGCATTCATGGGAATCATGTATGCTATGTTGCTCTGACTATGATTTTGTTTTATAATTCAGTGATATAGTAGTAACAGTGAACATTTTTTGCTGACATAAAAAATGGAGGAGATTTTAAAATAGCCCGATTTTTCAAAACATTATCAATGGGGATGCCTCTTGGAATTAAGTTCGCCTATTGTAGCATATTTTGTGTTATAAAATTTTATAAAAAATTCTAGCTCCCTCAGTTTTTTTGCTTTTAAATAGTTTAAATGAATATTTGGAGAATTTAATCTTTTTAATAAAAAGCAGTAAAGTTCAGAAAAGGTAAGTCTGGGTTTAAAAGGAATTGAGACTTGTATATGTACTCGATAAATGAATTAGATGCTTATGGCATAATTAATAAGATACACAAAGATATGTTTGTAAGAGATACTGTATATGACTAAACATTTAATTACTGCGTACTAAATTCCATCCATGTCCTAAACAATCATGATATTTTCCTGCTAGGTAAAATGTCCAACATGTATTTTATTATGCTTAATAGATGAATATCAAATACCTATTTGGATGAGAAAAACCCAGAAGACGGGCGAATCATTAGTGCCATTAGGCAATATTTAATACTTTCATCGTACATTTACGTTGCGTCGAAAGCTGTATCTTTGGAGTCCAGGGTACGGGGTCCAGGGTACAAAGGAGAGACTGCCCTCTGACCGTTGAAACCCTTCCAATAAAAGCCGGTCTTCCCTCACCGCCGAGTTAATGGTGGAATTGCATAAATGAATTTGAAAAATCAAGTGACAGCCCCTAAAAGCATCCTGAAAGCATTGTTGTCTTTATTGTCCTGACAGTTGGAGCACAGGTCCACCTTCACGATGATGGTGATGAATCCACCTATGGCGTCAGTCCTAGTACGGCAGCCTACTGTGAGAAGGAAGACTTCACATGATTTTAACGATCTTCAACGTGCGCATGTTTTTTTGTGTTATGTGGCAGACGACTAAAAAATTGCATGTTAGTAAGCGATTGCCGCTTCCCACTAACGCCAACAACAACAGTGGAGTCACAACAGTGGAGTCACAAGTGCGCAGACAACATTTAAAACTCCTCTTTGCCTTAATTTCCGGTACCCTAACTCATTCGGCAAAACAAAACACACCTAAGGCACTGCTTTAAGCCGGTTTCCTTTAGATGTTTTCCTTTACCGCCAAGTTAGCGGTATTGACACGCAAATCGATTTTAAAAACCCCAAGGTTCCGATGGCGCCAGGTCAAGTTACCCTCCGGCAGTGCAAAAATCACACTTGTGTCTCAAACATAAGGACGGTCCAAGGTCCAACAAGGGTAATTCGTCGTGACGCCGTATGTAGATGCACGGATTCAAACCTCTCATCAAGAAGGTTCACGTTTTTATCCACTAAGCTATATATATTCGTTCATGTATGGACACAGACACACGCTAAAGACTCCCATTCGGTCGTAAAGTTCGTTCATAGTAAGTCATCTATTTAGCACGTGCTGTAGGCAGCCGGCGTTCTTAATCTATTGTGTTGTAGATATGCTGTAGCTCTCGGTACACTAAGCACGTCCGCTACATTGTGTCTATATCGGATGTTTTCGAATCTAAAAGCAATTATCATTATAATAATGGCGTGAAGCAGCACTACGCTGTGTTTCACTGCGTGAGTGAGGGTATCGGAAGCCCAATCCGGGGGAAAGGTTGGTAGCGCGTGCTACAATGGTCTCACGGGTGTCCATGGGCGGCGGCAATCGCTTACGATCAGGTGATCCCTCTGCTCGTCTGCCACCTATGATATAAAAAAAACAAAATCTATGGGAAGCGAAGATGGTTAAACTAACGGTCTATGGCAGCTTCATTCGCGTGGTTTACCTTAAGGTGACGGGTAGGGCAAACTAGCGACGCCAATCGATTTTAATTTTCAGCTACTGAACCGGATCTATTTTAAACAATTTCGGGGTTAGAATCTCTCGACAAACACTTATGCTATTTATTAAATAACCATGCACAAATGTTGGGTCCAACGCGTAAACTGCCAAGGTTTTCCCGGCCTGTCCTAAGAGGTGACTAAACGGGCTTTCGGAGTACGTGAGCGTGCCCACTGTTGAGGAGTGACATGCTCAGCATACGGCTCCGTGGGGGACGACATTACTGTGTGTCCTGGTAGGTCGTACAGCGTTGAAGGGCTGTATTGCGCCAGATAGGGGTGAAGCGCCGAGCGCGATTAGCGGTACGGTCTGACTAGACGGCTGTGGGGTTTCCGACCGCGATTTCGTGGAGATGGACACCCCAGGGGTTTTAGTTAGGGTTTGAGTCCCACACACCATCTTGGTCCCTACATGTAGCAAGGTGACGGCCATTATGGTTTCCCCTGGGGAAAAAAAAACTCCCAAACCGCTGGTGTCTCGGGTGTCCATGGGCGGCGACAATTTCTTGCCATCAGGTGATCCGTCTGCTCCTCTGCCTATCACATTAAAAAAATCATTAATAAAATCTGAACAAATTAACATTAATTAAATAATTACAGACAGACAAATCTCCTAAATCATCTATTCTCAAACTAGGACAGGGTTTTGAACATGGCAGAGCCATGCTTCAGCAGCATTGGGCCGGTTTAACTGAACTAATTACACGGTTCACAGAAAACCGGCAGAATCAGAGCCTACGCTGTGTTTCGGCGAGTGAGTGAGGATACCGGAGGCCCAACCTGGGGGAAGAAGAGTTTAAAGTTTAGCATCGCACTTGTTCAATATCAATTGTTTATAATAATAAGCATTTACAATTTGTTCTTCGTAATTCAATGCTTATGAAATACAAAGAACAAATAACGTAGTTAAATCAGTCCCCAGTGGTAAAAATGGAAGTATGGCCAAAAAGAAAGACCACTGTGCAAGAAAACAATAACAAACAAACAAAACGCAGGTGTTTATTGTGATAACACCGTCATTTATCAACCTGATTGGTTTCTTGACTTTACCAATCAGTAATTAACAAAAGTTAATTTACCAATAATAATGATTCACTTACAGTATGTAGCAATGTTTACAATTTTCCAAACATGCACTTATCTATCAAGTTTAAACTTACTCAATTAAATAGGTCACAATGTCAGTGAATACTTTGACTGCACGTCACACGTTTCAATTTGGTAGGGTAATTTGACGTTTCAGACTGTCAAGGGCTGGTATTCGATAAACCTCGAGCGGAGTCGTGCAATTCCGGATAGGCTGTCTCTCTCTCACTCGTGCGAGACGCGATCGTACCACCCTATCGAATTTCTTTCGGTCCACTGTTTGCCAGGTACATCGTCAGTTCGTCAGTACATATTTTTAACTTGCTCAGTGTGCACGTTATAAGCGCGTTGTTACATCGCTGTATTTTTATTACAGAATAAAAAATAAACATAAGTTTTTACTGACTCGGACTTGGGATTTCAAGTTGTAATGGCGAAGGTAAATATAAACACAGTTGGAATGACGTTGAAAGTGCAATTTTCGTATGACGATTTTAAGTTTTCGCTTTGCGAATATCGTACCACTGTGTGACGTATTGTAGTGGTATGAGTTAGTTATCTTATGTTTTTTGATGCGGTTGTTACATTATTTTACTTAGTGTTCAAATATATACGACTGCACCGTGATTAGCTACGAGAAAGTTTGAAGAATTAAATTAACGCATAAAATATACAAACGTGGTTTTTTTTTATAAAAAACAAAGCGTGTCGAATTAATAACAAAAACAGTGAACAGTTAACATAATAGCCGACGCAAATCGCTTATAACGGTGTTCCCATAAAGTATGTTTTAAGTGCGTAAAATCTTTATTTAGGTAAATTTTTTTTTACTATTAACCGGCTAATAAATAAAGTGTACTTGACATATTTTTGTACCAAAACTGTAACTTTGTATATTATCATTGCAAGGTTTTATTCAGGCAACATTCCTGTTGTCAAATCAATATCTTGTAAGTAAAAAAAACAAACGTCAAGTGGTTTGTGCGAAAGTGTGAATTTTACGGTTCAAAAAACCTGGTTTATTTCATTTTCATGACGTTTTCAATTAAAAATCTTCTAATACAAGTGAGGAATAGTTACAGGAGATTTATTGAAATGAATAAAAACAGTTATTTGGTACGTTTCTTCATACATAATTTCTATTAAACGAATGTGCCGATTTCATAACATTTATCATGTTTTACGCTGTAATAACTACATGTTTCTATATAAAATTGGAAGCAAATTGTATTTCATTATTCTCTTCATCGTTTTAAAGCATTTATCCGCGTCAAAACGAATTATTTCAGTGATAAAAATTGCATATTCAACTGCCATTGATTTTCGCAGAGTATCAAGTATAATTTTCTTTTAATGTGACCTTGAAAACGCGATTCCGATGTTAATTCTTATCAGATTTTCCTTGTAAAGTATTTTTCCTCTCTTTTCAGTGTTTGCGTCTTACTTTTCTATGCAAATGTCACGACAATCGGTATTATAACTAATAAATTATAAGCTGTTTATGTTGTGGCTTCGTTACATCATCGAAAATTATCTAGGTTGTTTTAATGATGTTAGCTATTGACACCTACACGAGGCTAGTACTTGAGACATTTCTTCAAGTCAGGATATATGACCAATTCAAAGGAATAAGGGTATCTAAGAAAAAAACTGTAAACAGAACGTGGTGTATAGTTAAAGCCCTAACCACCCACCCAAACTAAGGATAGTCACAGATTAAAATTCGTGCCAGCCCCTTTTATGATGACAGGTAGGGCACACTAGCGATACCAATCGATTTTAATTTTTAGCTGCTAAACCGAATCTAGTTTAAACAATTCTGGGGCTACAACCTCTTGGAAAATACTTTTACTATTTATAAAATATTCATGCGCCAATGTTGGGTCCGTTTTTGTACGCGAAAAATTGACTCAAAAAGCAAATGAAAGCCACTTTTGGCGGTATTTCAAATTTTGAGTACAAAAGCAGACCCAAAGGTTCAGTTTAAGTATTTAATAAATACCTTTACCTTAGTCGCCTTTTACGACACCTCGGTAATAGTGAGGTGGCCTATTCTACTCTGCCGGGGACCACACGGCTTGGGAATGTGTGACCTTGTTCATGGTCTAAGCATAGCCCAGGCTCTGAAGTGACTCTGAACTTTGGACGAAACCGAGACTCACATGTGACGGGGCGTTATTTAGATATTAGATCAGCTGTCTATTAGTTGGTCATGTGAGCTGATGTGATGATAACGATGACTCAGAGAATCAGTGTTGATTGTAAAATCATCAGAAATCATCACATATCATTCAATGAGCTTAATTGCTGCAATACTGCACCATGTAATTAAAAATTAAGACCAGATTGGAGGTATCAAGACAGCGAGTTGTGGTACAGTCTACAACGTAATATAGTGACATTATGTACTGGTACAGAATTTTAATAAAAAGATGTTTGTTCTTATGTAAAGGCCTATATTCTGCCACCATCATAGAAATCAAGTCGTCGCTACTACGATGGGAATAGGCTTAAACACCACGCTTGCCTAATGCGGATTGGTGATCACTAACTCGAGCTAGGTTTCGAAAAAATCGGAACATGCTTTTTGCTCGACCCGAGAATGGAACCCAGGACCCCACAGCACGGTACTTAAACCACTAGGCCAACAGGTCGTGAGAGTGTTCTTTTGTAGGTATTCCATGTAAATTAATAGGTAAAATTTATGTATTAAATTGTAACAAAATTGGACACCTATTCAATTTATTGTGTTGTGTAAATTTGTTAATATTTCTCCCAAAACATCATAAGGAAAATGCTAGATTTTTTTTAGACCATACAATTAGTCCAAGACTAAACTAACATGTAGCACCATTATTGCAATCAATTAAAAGTTTAAATACTGCCTTATGCTCTTTTAATTGAGAATTGCAAATGTATGAAGTCATCATAGAAGACAGTATTTATTATATTATTTACTAGCGGTAGCCCGCAGCTTCGCTCTGGACGTGTGTAACTCTTTACTGATACGACTCAGTGATCCGACTCAGCCAAATGATACACAGTTCCGAATCTCTCTCTAATGTTCGCTCTGAATGTGTCATTCGACTTAAATGGATCTCGAGTTCGAGTGAACCGAATGAGCTCATGAGCTTAATGATCCGTGTGAGCCGAATGAGCGGAATGAATCACGGATCTATCTGAGAGTAGATGTTCCAAATGAAACGTTTCACTGTTCCGCATCTCTGCACTGATCCAGATGCAAATGTTCGAATCATTTGAAAGATACGTTTTTGCCAGGTCTACTTCGCTCGCATGGAATTTGGTTTGCCAATAAGTAGCCTATGTCACTCTCCATTCCTTCAACTATCTCCACTTGAAAATAACGTCAATCCGTTGCTTCGTTTTTGTCGACAAACAGACAGACACACACAATTTCACGTTTATAATATTAGTAACCAACTTGCAGCGCAGCTCACTATCCCTGAAACCATACGTCGACTGAAAAAGCGTCGAGACATATTCGACTAGAATGACCACCTTGGGTGGCACCAATGATGCTAGCTCCGCTGGGAGTGGCACCTAACCCATACAGCATCCAACGCATCTGCTTATAGTCCATATGACTGATCGCATGATAATATAAGAAAAAAAAAACAAAAAAAAAAGTATCGAACGTGGGAGAGCCACGCTTTCTTCATGAATGGGTTGGAGTGATACGACGGCATTACAGAAAACCGGCGTTAAGCAGCATTGTGCTGTGTTTCGCTGCGTGAGTGAGGGTACCGAGGCCCACTTGTGAGCAGCGCACTTGTGACTCCACTGGTGTCGCGGGTGTCCATGGGCGTCGCTAATCGCTTACCAACAGGTCTGTCTGCTCGTCTGCCACCTACCACATAATAATGTTTGTTTTTTATATTAAATATTCTACAAATAATCGTCTCAGTTATTTATTCCCGGTTGTGTCCAAGAAAGTTGGTTTAGAGTTTAGACTCAGCAATCCCAGGCACGCTTGGACCATGATTACGAAGTAAATAGACACAGAAGATCGGCTCCAGCTGATTTCAGATATACATTTTACTATATGCCATCTGACAATTTCGAATTATCGTAGACTTAAGCATTAGGCAGTATCTATATTGAATCATCGTCAGCCCATTTAAGTCCCCACTGCTGGGGCACGGGCCTCCCTCAATCACATGAGGGGTAATTGCCATACTCACCACGCTTGGCAGACGGGTTGGCGAGGGTTTTGATATAAATGCAGAGTTTTCCTTCTCGGGGTGCTGATGATCATGCCAGCAGCTTTACCTTAGTCGCCTTTTACGACACCTCGGTAAGAGTGAGGGTGGCCTATTCTACTCTGCCGGGGACCACACGGCTAACATGTAACACTTCTTTTATAAATACGTCCTTATTATACATAGAAAACACCCAGACCAATACAAACAGACATGTTCATGCACAGAAATGTTTGTGTGTTGGTGTTTCTCCCGCACATGATTTTTATAGTCTGTAGCGGATTTAGTCGTACCCTGGGCTCAAAAACGACAGCTTTGGACGCAACCGGGAATTGTATCCTGAGATGACAGTGAGAGAAGGCAGTCTGCTTTCAGTCCATCTATTTTATGGTCATCTCAGATTAAATCATTTTGATTTAATCTTAGATGTTCATATATCTTGTGCGTTTAAGATATTTTCGCAATGAAAATGATAAATTTTATCATTTTTACGAATCGCCTAATCCAAGATATAAATACGCCCATGTGTAATTTTTTTTTGTTATCGAAACGTGTGTGTTGTAGGCGTTTAAAAATAAGATAAGATTGTTTTGTAGCCTTTAAACTCTTTACGTTGTGTATTTAAAAAATACGCAAGAATCCGGGTTGATAAATATCATACATGGCACATTACATCAGCTTAAACTCAAAGACTTCCTCACCTTAGCGTGTAATCATCATCATCAGCCCATTTAAGTCCCACTGCTGGTCCAAGGGCCTCCCTCAATCACATGAGGGTAATGCCATACTCACCACGCTTGGCAGACGGGTTGGCGAGGGTTTTGATATAAATGCAGAGTTTTCCTTCTCTGGTGCTGATGATCATGCCAGCAGCTTTACCTTAGTCGCCTTTTACGACACCTCGGTAAGAGTGAGGGTGGCCTATTCTACTCTGCCGGGGACCACACGGCTAACATGTAACACTTCTTTTATAAATACGTCCTTATTTTACATAGAAAACACCAGACCAATACAAACAGACATGTTCATGCACAGAAATGTTTGTGTGTTGGTGTTTCTCCCGCACATGATTTTTATAGTCTGTAGCGGATTTAGTCGTACCCTGGGCTCAAAAACGACAGCTTTGGACGCAACCGGGAATTGTATCCTGAGATGACAGTGAGAGAAGGCAGTCTGCTTTCAGTCCATCTATTTTATGGTCATCTCAGATTAAATCATTTTGATTTAATCTTAGATGTTCATATATCTTGTGCGTTTAAGATATTTTCGCAATGAAAATGATAAATTTTATCATTTTTACGAATCGCCTAATCCAAGATATAAATACGCCCATGTGTAATTTTTTTTTGTTATCGAAACGTGTGTGTTGTAGGCGTTTAAAAATAAGATAAGATTGTTTTGTAGCCTTTAAACTCTTTACGTTGTGTATTTAAAAAATACGCAAGAATCCGGGTTGATAAATATCATACATGGCACATACATCAGCTTAAACTCAAAGACTTCCTCACCTTAGCGTGTAATCATCATCATCAGCCCATTTAAGTCCCCACTGCTGGGTCAGGGGCCTCCCTCAATCACATGAGGGGTAATGCCATACTCACCACGCTTGGCAGACGGGTTGGCGAGGGTTTTGATGTAAATGCAGAGTTTTCCTTCTCTGGGTGCTGATGATCATGCCAGCAGCTTTACCATAGTCGCCTTTTACGACACCTCGGTAAGAGTGAGGGTGGCCTATTCTACTCTGCCGGGACCACACGCCGTGTAATAACCCAGTTGAATCCAGGGTACGCTTAGACCATGATTCTGAATTTGCTGAGTGAGGTAATTACAATGCAGCGACTGCCGTCTGACCTTTGCAACCCTTCAACAGAAGAAGGGGAACCAGACCAACTGAATCATGCTTACACGTTTCAGAAACTTCCCGAAACGTGCAGGTTTCCTCATGAGGTTTTCCTGCATCGCCGAGCTGATGGTTAGACTGGAAAAACATTAGGATGATGATAAGCGGTGAGGTTACTGGCACGCTTGGTTTAACACTGTTGTCTAATTTCACAAGGATTATAGGTAAACCAAAAGGCCAAACATGCGCGATTTATTCGACTCCCAGCGCCATCTATTGATACTAAAGTTAAGTTGCAAAAAGAGAGGGCGCGAGCCACTAATCTATAATAGACCTGAAAAAAACGTATCTTTCAAAAGTTTGGAACATTTGCATCTGGATCAGTGCAAAGAAGCGGAACAGTGAAATGCCTCATTTGTATCATTAGGAACATCGACTCTCAAATAGATTCGTGATTAATTTTTGTCACGAATGAATAATCGATCGCCTCCTGCTGTGCCATGTAATATACCTATCTCTTTTCCCGGCGTAATACATGGAAAGACCTATTATTCACCCAGAACAGCCCACAGCTTACTCTTTCGCTCTGCATTCGAATCATTCGGATCATTCAGCTCATTCGGCTCACTCGGATCATTCAGCTCATTTTGATCATTCGGTTCACTAGGACTCGAGATCCATTTGAATCGAGTGTTACTCGAATAGTCGAGGTTCGGAACAGTGTATCATTTAGCTGAGTGAGATCACTGAGTCGTTTCAGTAAAGAGTTACACACGTCTAATCTGTAATGAACCATGATGATGATAAATCGTGGTTGTCTAACTGGTTCCCTCTTTATCAGAAACTGCAAATGTGCGGCACCGAGGAGGAGATGCGCGAGGTGGCGGCCAGGATCTGCAGGAACTACTTACACGGCGCCTGGAAGAGCGTGGAGCCTTCGCAGCTGGACTTCAGGAGGATCAGGTGAGTCTTGGAATTTAAATAGAAAAACTCTATTTAAACCTAAAGTGGAAAGACTGCTTCAGGATAAGGCTCCATTTTTCTCAACTGTGAAGTTAAGTGTGAATCAGTGCTCCAGGCTACTTTTGCAGCCAAACTTATTGACCAATTTAAACGCCCAACTAATGTAAATGCCAAGATTAATGTAATCAATCCCACCAATTTAAGCTCCGACCAATGTAATTCAATGTAAAAAAATTAAGGGAATTTAATCGACGAAAACAACCTTCTTTTATACAGGGTTTCATGTAGGGTGTCAAGCGGAAAGCCATGGATAGAGCACCCCTTGGGGTACCCGAAACACCACTATGTTTCCGGTTTATAAGTAGTTCAGAAGTTTTCAACATATTTCGAATTTTTGGGAATTTCCCTACCTCAAGAGCATAAAGATTTCTAGAGACAAACGAAAAAACTTTTTCAACTTTTCATTTTTGCAAATGAATCTTCATTAGTGTAACTTTATGCATACACTATCCATGGACTTCCGCTTGACACCCTCCATGAAACACCCTGTAAAAGTAAGTAAACGATTACCTCCCCATTTAATATCATAATTTCGATGCAAGTATCAAAATAACTCTACCTAATTCAGTCAGACCTGTGTTAATAAGAAATTCATAAATTAAACTCTGCTACAAGCCAACCGTGAATTCTTGACATATTACTGCCGAGACCATGGCAAATCGATTTGTATATCCATTCCCAATTTGGTATAGTTTGAGCCAAACCAAATTTTACGATTTTATTGCAAAAAGTCGACGTGTCGTTGCGTGACGGAATATCGAAAAGTTTATTAAAAGTATCTACTACTCGTACATCGTCAGCATCCTAGCATGTCCTTCCCAGTTGCGTAAGCCATCGCTTTGAAGCTCGGGGGTATGCTTGGACCATGGTTCAGAATTTGAGAATAATGCGAATTACAGTGAAGTGGCGTCACTTCTGACCTTCGTAACCCTTAGACATGGGATCTAGACTAAACTGGATCATAATTATTATCTCAGCGATTATTGAAACAAGAACTCGACCAGAAATCATCAGACGATAGGAATCTTTCCCAATCTTGCCAAGGCATTTGACACAGTCTCTGTCCTTTTTTTGTAATTATTATAGAAGCTCAAAGTCTAGGGTATAAAGGGACGAGTGAGTCGCGAGAAAATAGGCAATATTCTTGGTTCTGACATGAAATTACGTCCTTGAGGATACCCCAAGGAAGTATTTTAGGTCCAACCATATTTTTGGTTAACATTTTACTAAACATGCAGGTATCCCCACGATTTCACTCGCCGCTGAGCTAGTGAAGTACTATGGAAACCCTTTGTCTACTAGAATATAATATTTATCGACGTCCAACCTAATTATAGCCCCAAAAATAACCCCAATTAGTTCATTAAAGCGAGACAATTAGCGTACAGTGGAAAATTGTGAATCGACCTAAAGAGAAATATCATCTGAGGTACTTAATTTGAAGCCAAATATTTAATTTTTTATTTTAAATGCTAAGGATACGGGTCCTGTACGGTTGAGGGTTGCTCAGTGAATAAGAACATGTCTCTTCTGAATGGGAGGTCGTAAATTCGACGCAATTATGGATTTTTCATATATTATGTGCGTATGTTTTTTTTATGTGATAGGTGGCAGACAAGCAGACGGATCACCTGATGGTAAGCGATTGCCAATGGAGTCACAAGTGCGCTGCCAACCTTTAAACTCCCCTTTCCCTCGGATTGGGCCTCGGTACCCTCACTGACGCAGCGAAACACAACACAGTGCCGCTTCACGCCTGGTTTTCTGCGAGGCCGTGGTTATAATTCCGGGCCGAGCCGGCCCATTCATGCCGAACCGGGCTTAAATGGGCTGACGATGATTTGTAATCCCGCTGTTGATTCTGATATCCTTAACACAGGTGCTTGAGCTACCTACCTGTCTCGGAGTCGGATCAATGTATGTGATGTTGTGATTTTTTTTTTCACATTTTTAAGTAATATTAGCTATTGACACATTATCAAATAATGATGTTTATACAGATTATTAACCACTCATAAATACCGCTATCTTTATCTAGAATTAAACAATAGATAGAGATTATTATATAGAATCAGCACTTAAATTACACGTTGATGAAGTTAAAAGATATAGCTTATTTAAATAACATGTTTATCTTTGAGTTCTATATAATGAGTTATCCTCAATGATCAACCACGTGCGCAAGATATATTATAGTGGTCAAGTGTGTCGGCGAACACGAGTGCTCTATTACCCACAATTTCGATGGAACCGGCCGGGTATTACCTACACGCTAAGGCGCTTCGCCCACACGACAGTCGAGGAGGTGTCGCGGCGGCGGATTGGAGTCGAGGCGCGTTTTAGGATTGATCTCTATTGTAGAGTCGAGGTGCGGCCGGCTATGCTTTCTTCTCATTTTTAACCGACTTCAAAAAAAAGGAGGAGGTTCTCAATTCGACATGTTTTTTGTTTTTATGTTTGTTAGCCGATTACTTTGCCATTTATGAACCGATTTAGATGTACCATGATAACGATATCAGAATCTGATTATGGGATCCTGAAAAAAATGAGGGGAACCCTCAAATTTAAAGGCACACGTAATGTTTTTTGTAGCTTTTTTCAAAACTGCACCAGTATTTACGCCTGATTGTATTAATTTTGTGGCTCTGCTGATGATGGAAGGTCAACTTCTCAACGGTAAGGAGTTAAAGGATCACTCTTTCAATACTGTACTCACAATTAATTTGTTAGTTATTAGCCAAAATTAAGAGGTTTATTCCCGCTGTCCACCCTCTGCTTGTCCACCCCGGGTGGACAGTGAAACCATTGTTAAAAAAAATCCCGCTGTCCACCCCCTCTTTTAACCAAGAAGGGGTGGACAGCGGGAATTTTTTTACAATTGTTTCGCTATCCACCCGGGGTGGACAAGCAGAGGGTGGACAGCGGGAATAAACCAATTAAGACACTAAAAAGCTTAAAAAATATTTTTTCTGCGAAAAAAAAAACCGCCTTCAAAAACCACGACCTTTTAACCACGACATTTTAGTATGTGGTTTTTGTAAGCGGTTTTCTTTTCGCAGATTTTTTTTAAAATCCATACACACGGAATGAAATGAAAAAATGGCGGCGGAGTTGTCCCGTAGCCGCAACTGCAGTATATGAGTGAATGAATGAATGAATAATATACTTTTATTGCACTCAAAATAAAGTATGAAAACTTAAAACTAGATATTACAGGATGTGTACAACGAAGGCGGCCTTATCACTATGAGCGATCTCTTCCAGGCAACCTTTGGATAAAGGACACTTGATGAAGGTGTAGGGCGGTGCAATCTTAAATATTTATATACTGTTATGAGTGATGTTTATTTACTATGAATAAACCTTAGGTACGGTGCGCCGTTTCTGCGACTATGCCTCGACTCCAGCCCGCCTCGACTCCAGCCCGCCTCGATTGTGGGCACGTGTGGGCGTCGCGCTTTAGTTGACTAATAGTGTAAAATGACTGGATCCATTATGTCCTTTTGTTTTTGACTGATCGTTGAGATTTTGATGTTCCTACCTATAATATAGTTAGTGGTTAGTGGGTCCCACTATAAAGCGACGGGTGCGCAAGAGGTCCCGGGTTCGATCCCCGGGTCGGGCCAAACATTTTTTTTTTACTGCAGATAGGTAAGCGTTTGACCATATTTCACCTGATGGTAAGTGATAATATGGTCTAAGATGTAGCACGATTACCTAGAAGATACCTATTCACTCGCGCTTTGAAAACCCCCAAATTGTAGCCTCTAGGGAACACCTCTTCAGGCAGCTGATGCCACTGTTTCGCAGTACGAATAACGAAACAGGATTCAAACCTCTTTGTGCGGACTTTTGGTATTTGTACCTAAGTTTTCGGTAAGAAATTCTTAGTGTAAGCCCGGAGTCTGGAAGTTGGCGATTTAGTACCCACGTGCCTCGGAAAGCACGTTAAGCCGTTGGTCCTGCGTCCAATCGCTCTCCGGTCGTGTCACGCTGGTGTCCCATCGGAATATGAGGGTAAGGGAATAGAGGGTGCATTTGTGTTTGCGCACACACTTAAGTACTATCATATATCCTACGTATGTGGCTGATCGTTGAGATTGGCCGCCGTAATCCGTAAATATACTTTCATGTAATGACGATTTTTAAGAGCTTGTGTACCTCATCACCATCAGCCTATCGCAGTCCACTGATGGACATAGGCCTCTCAAATTCTTCGCCACCGTGATGTATCCATGGCTAGGCTCAGCGGGCTATGGAACGAGCAATGCTCGGCGTCTCTCTCCGAGATCGAATCCGCAATGAGGTGATGCGGCAGAGAACCAAAGTCATCGACATTGCTCACCGGATTAGCAAGCTTAAGTGGCAGTGGGCTGGACATATTAGCCGCAGAACCGACAACCGATGGGGTAAACGAGTTCTAGAGTGGAGACCGCGCCTTGGCAAACGTAATGTAGGGCGCCCTCTGGCTAGGTGGGGGGACGATCTGCGCAGGATGGCTGGCAAGAGCTGGATGCGAGAAGCCATGGATAGTTTGTGTACAAGTCTATGCAAATAAAGATTTTCAAGCAAGGATGTCATTTCGGTGACCCTACACATTTCCGCTAGTGATGGGACTCGAATCACATATTTTGATTCGAATGGCGAATCATTCGAAAATCGTGACCTGTATACCTCAATTCGAATGTGATTATACAAAGTGTTATTTTAATAGCGCAAAATCTCTCGGGTGGTAGCTCAGCACAAGAAACTGAACATCTTTCACTATGGGACCAACATTGAAACACAACAGCTGTTTCTTATGAATCGATCAGCGCAGCAAGATAATTTGTATGAAACGGCTGTTTTTTTTTTCGCGATTTCAATGTTGGTCCCACAGTAAAAGATGTTCAGTTTCATGGGTTGAGCTACCACTCGAGAGGTTTTGTGCTATTTAAATAACACGTTGTATATCGATTTGAACCAGCGAATTGATTCGAATTGATGCGATGGTTCGATTTAGTGGCCTCGCGTGGAGCCCCCGTAGCAAATGATACGACGAGTCGCCGAGGGACTCTCCCGTAGCAAATGAAATAAAATAAAATAAATAAATAATGGAACAGTGGTAGTGAACGCTGCCTCTGATACAAGGGTTGCGGGTTCGATCCCCGCACTGTACAAACATTTGTGTGCATGAACATGTTTGTTTGTATTGGTCTGGGTGTTTGCTATGTATTATAAGTATGTATTTACAAAAGAAAAGTATTATATGTATATATTTGTAATCCCACTGTTGATTCTGATATCCGTAACACAGGTGCTTGAGCTACCTAACTCGGAGTCAGATGAATGTATGTGATGTTGTGAAATATTTATTTATTTTTATTGACTTCAACAATGAAGCAGTCTTATACTATACAACGTGTAAAAAAAATTAGCAATAATACTTAAGGGATGTGAACATACCGTGTAAAGATTTCATTGCTAAAATATGAGCAAAAAAAAAACAGCTGTTCCATACATTATAGACGCGCGATTTTGTAATTTTTTTTTTGTACTTATATAAATAATTTCTTATTCCTTTTCGAATTTTAATTTTCGATTCGAGTCCCAACATTAATTTCCGCATTGCGATTTATGTTAGCAGAATACATATTATAATGAATACAATGTGTGGATTTGAAGTATTAGAAGCGAGTTGTGTGACCGACCCTAAGGTCAGATGCTATCGGGAGGTCGACGAGTCATACAATAACAAATACATTTATGACATTAAAGATTTAACATCTTAAACGGAAATCATTAATATAAAAAATAATAGAATAGTACTTACAATAAACTAAGGTAAAGCTGCTGGCATGATCATCAGCACCTAGAGAAAGAAAAATCTGCATTTATATCAAAACCCTCGCCAACCCGTCTGCCAAGCGTGGTGAGTATGGCAATTACCCTTCATGTGATTGAGGGAGGCCCGTGCCCCAGCAGTGGGGACTTAAATGGGCTGATGATGATGATGATGACTTACAATAATTCTGTGCGTCCTGTGAAAAGTGGTACGTCGACTTATATCGAATTTGATTTTCTTCTTGCTACTTCATCACAAAAAAATCCACCATAAAAATCCACTACGACTGACCGGATGGCGCAATTGGTAGTGACCCTGCCTCTTACGCCAAAGGTCGTGGGTTCGATCCCCACCCTGGACAAACATTCGTGCGATGAACACTTGTGTTTGTTCAGTGTCTGGGTGTAATATATGTATTTAAGTATATATTTGTGTTCCTCTGTTGTCTGATATCTGTAACACAAGTGCTTAAGCTACTTAGTACGGAATCAGGTCAACCTATGAGATGTTGTGAGAATTATTATTCTGTCTGATCAGACGGAAAAATTGAAGATTTTTTTGTGATGAAGTGGCAAGAAGAAAATCAAATTCGATATAAATCGACTTGTACCACTTTTCACAGGACGCACAGTAGAAAAATTTATTACCGCCAAAAGCGGCCACTTTTAGCGTGAATTAATTTTTCGCGTACAAATCTTGGGTCCACATTTGTGCATGGTTATTTAATAAAATAGTATAAGAGTTTGCCGAGAGGTTGTAGTCCCGAAATTGTTTAAAATAGATCCGGTTTAGTAGCTAAACATTTAAATCGATTGGCGTCGCTAGTGTGCCCTACCCGTCAACTGAATCACGGTTGCACGTTTCAGAAACCATCAACGCCGAGCTAATGGTAGAAATATGCATATAGATTACAATATTTACATTGTACACTTCAAATTACTTTTACTCATAATAAAGTAAACACATTAAAGAGACAATAGACTTTACATATGTTGTGACATTGAAATTAAAACTCTAAATAAATAGAAATAAGTGCTTTATCCAAACTAGTGTTGTTTATCGATAGTGAAGTAAAATCCGTTGGCCGTGTGGACCCCGGCAGAGTAGTATAGGCCACCCTCACTCTTACCGAGGTGTCGTAAGAGGCGACTAAGGTAAAGCTGCTGGCATGATCATCAGCACCCAGAGAAGGAAAACTCTGCATTTATATCAAAACCCTCGCCAACCCGTCTGCCAAGCGTGGTAAGTATGGCAATTACCCCTCATGTAATTGAGGGAGGCCCGTGCCCCAGCAGTGGGGACTTAAATGGGCTGATGATGATGAAAGTAAAATCAATAGTATCGATAGTCTATCGAGACACTATAGACTAAAGACAACCAGCAATACTATATTGCTGGTTGTCGATAGCATCGGTATTATCGATAGTAAAATTAGATGCAAATTATTGATAACGCTAATACTATCGATTGTTTAATGTCCGATACTATCGCAAGTATCGATAGTATCGGACACATTTAATCAGGCAGCAATACTATCGAAACATAGCTGACTATCGATAGTACAAAACTATGATTAATTCTAAGGGCTTTCACCGAACCTTGGGCACATACCAGAGTAGATTGAAAAAATTCAATATGATCACATTGGAAGCTAGACGTAAGCAAGCGGAACTTATATATTTGCACAAAATTGTCAATTCAATTATAGATTCTCCAACACTCCTATCAGCGTTGAAGTTTAACATTTATAATAGAACACGTAATCATAAGTTATTTTCGCTCCAGGTATACTGAAATAATACGTCGTTTTATAATCCCATAGTTCGGATGTGTCGCCAATACAACGATATATCTCAAAGTCATGATATTGATATTTTTAACCCCAATAAATTTGCTTTCAAGGGCTCTTAGGGCCCACAATGACTGTTAGTGATAAGTTTAGCCCTAAGCCCTAGGGCACTAATGTGTAACGCGATTTTTACTTTTTATTTTATTTTATTGTAAGTTAATAACTTACCTACCCATGTCAGGCATGCATGCTTTTAGGTAATAGTTCAGTTTTAAGCTACTTGTTCTAATGTTTTGTTTTTATTTAACTGTTATCTGTAATGTGTCCTTATAACAATAAATAAATAAATTCTGTTAGGAAACACAATACTATCGATAGTATCGGGCATTGAACAAGCTTATCGAGAGTATTTGCGTTATAAATAGTATTAATCAAATTTTACTATTGATTTTGACCCTTAGCAATAGAAAGAAAGAAATAAAGAAAATATTTATTATTATAGACATCACAACACAGAACATATAGCAATTATAAACAGAACACAATTTGGCACAAACAGAAAACAAAACATAAAACAATTAAAAATACTTAAAAATAAAACAAAAGGAAAAAAAACAAAACTATATTCAATCATGTCCAGACAGTGCCAAATGAATATTATGGTGTGTTATGACGTCTAGTATAAATGGCCCTCACTCAGCTTATGTCACAGCCCAGACAAAGGCCATAACGCTGGTTTTCAGTGAGACCAGCTGAATGAGTGCCACGGACGCTTGTCTAGTGTATTTTGTGTACCTAACGATAGTATGAACGATTTTCGAGATTAACTATCGAAAGGGAAACTATCGATGGTTCTGCAACACTAACTCAAACGTCAAATGCACGAATATACTAAAGTGACGTCAAACTGGTTTTTTCCAGTTCAAACCCGTTTATTAGTAACGATAATGGAGTATAATTAGTGATTTTTTCCATTCAATATTTTATTGTGTTAGAATTCTATTTTTAAGAACTTGATAAGGTAACGAAATTAAGGTGACGGGTAGGGCACACTAGCGACGCCAATCGGTTTAAATTTTTAGCTACTAAACCGGATCTATTTTAAACAATTTCGGTGTTACAACCTCTCGGCAAACACTATTTATTAAATACTTATACTTAACTTTTGGGTCTGCTTTTGTACTGGAAATTTCTTTTACTGGCAAAAGTGGCCACTTTTGGCGTGAATCAATTTTTCGCGTACAAAAACGGACCCAACATTTGTGCGTGGTTATTTAATAAATAGTATAAGTGTTTGCCGAGAGATTGTTACCCCGAAATAGTTTAAAATGGATCCGGTTTAGTAGCTAAAAATTAAAATCGATTGATGCCGCTAGTGTGCCTTACCCGTCACCTTAAGAAATATGTGTAGATTGAACCGTGGGAGAGCTACGCTTCGGCATGAATGGGCTGGCTCAACGGCCTCACTGTGCTGTGTTTCGCTGCGTGAGAGAGAGTACCGGAGGTCCAATCCGGGGAAAAGGGGGTTTAAAGGTTGGCAGCGCAATTGTGACTCGACTGATGTTGCAATCGCTTATCAGACGGATCACCGTATGATAAGCGACTGCTCATCTGCCTCCTATCACATAAAAAGATAGATAGATACACTTTATTGCACAAAATTTACAAATCTTAGCCTAAGTTATTATACTAAAACAATGTAGGCGGTCTTATCGCTAATAGCGATCTCTTCCAGACAACCTCAGGGTAGAGGAAAAGTATAGCGAATTCAGAAAAGGGGTAAAGCAGTGCAAGTCAGAAAAAGAGAAAAAAAAAAGACATTGTATAAATACGAGTATGGTATATACATACATACATTATATTAAATAAATATATACTAGCTATAAATACTAATACATACTAGTACTAATACATACAAGTACAACTAATACAGATAGTGTGACGATATCACCTAAAACAGAACGCAACTCTTAAAGAAAAATGTGTAATTCGGGATTGGGCCTTCGGTACCCACACTCACTCGGCGAAACTGCGCAGGCGCCGTGTCATGCCGGCTTTCTAGTTTCAGTTCAGTGAATTAGAACAACAAATAACATGCAGTTGATTTGTTATTTTGGCAGCTTCACAATAACAATCAGCAGATATAATTATGTTTGTGATCCCGCTGTTGGTTCTGATATCCGTAACACAGGTGCTTGAACTACCTATCTCGGAGTCAGATCAATGTATGTGTTGTGAAATATTTATTTTATTTATTTATTTATTAACAGTGCGTTTATCATTTTAATAACAGCTATTACTGTGTCTCAAGTGACTTGACACTCAGACATCTTTACCACTTAAGTATTTACGTAAGTACGAAATTGAAGGTTTTAAGAAATGTTCTTTAAAGAGCGTCTCTTAAATCCTAGGATTTCGTTGAGTGGTTCTCAAATGAATGCTTAGAATGATAAAACGTTAAACACTTGATTTAGTGTACTTGAGTACGACTTTACTTCAATTATTCTATAAATATTTCACAACATCACGTAAATTAATCTGACTCCGAGATAATTAGCTCAAGCACCTGTGTTCATCATCAGCCCATTTAAGTCCCCACTGCTGGGGCACGGGCTGCCCTCAATCACATGAGAAGTAATTGCCATACTCACCACGCTTGGCAGATGGGTTGGCGAGGGTTTTGATATAAATGCAGAGTTTTCCTTCTCTGGGTGCTGATGATCATGCCAGCAGCTTTACCTTAGTCGCCTTTTACGACACCTCGGTAAGAGTGAGGGTGGCCTATTCTACTCTGCCGGGGACCACATGGCAGCACCTGTTATGGATGTCAGAATTAACAGTAGTGGGATTACAAATAAATTGAATACTTTTCTTTTGTAAATATACTTTTAATGCAGAGAACGCCCTCTTGGTCTAGTGGTTTAAGTATCGGGCCGTGATCTTAGGGTCCTGTGTCCAATCCCGGGTCGAGCGAAAAGTATGTTTCGAATTTTTCGGACATAGCTCGGGTTTGTGATCACCAATCCGCATTTGGCAAGCGTGGTGATTAAGCCTAATCCCATCATAGTAGCGATAACTTGATTTCTATGATGGAGGCCTTTGTCCTGCAGTGGGACAGTTTATTGGCTGATTTAAAAATATGCATAGAAAACACCCAGACCAATACAAACAGACATGTTCATGCACACAAATGTTTGTACTGTGCTCTGATCGAACCCGCAATCCTTGTAACAGAGGGAGCGTTCTCTACCACTGATCCAAAAAGGTCGTCAAATTTTACTTTTTTATGTGATAGGTCCGCCACCTATCCCCTCACTACCCTTTTAAACACGGAGCCCAAAACATTTTTTTTGACGCAAATCAAATATGACCTACAAAATCTAAACGTTGTTGATCCTCAAATATTGACTCGGCCAAACGTTCGAATGTCAAGTATCAAGGATTGTTCCACTACCCCCAAACTGACGTCAAGGCATGGAGATTATGACGTAAGCTATTCCATATTCAAGATGACGTCGTACTGTGCAAAGTGCGATGGAAATAGAATGTTCTGTATGGTATTTTGGTCTCACTAGGTTAGGCTAGAACTTTTTGGGGATTGTAATGTCAGATTTAATTGTTAATTGAGAAACTGGACAAGTGTGAGTCGGACTTACACACAAATGATTTCATAACACAATAAATCTTAGACTTATTCTTATCTTTAATATTATACCTACGAGTATTTGCTTAGGTGTAGCGCTGGTATTGTGCATGGGAGGTTATTCTTTAGTATATAGTAGAATAAGTCAATGTATTAGTTAGATAATAAACATCTGTCGACGACACCGGTACACGGTAAAGCTTTAAATGCTTATGATTGTACCGGACCTTATTACAATTTTGTAATTATTTGTATAAGTAATAAATATAAAAAAATATAAATATTAAAAAAAATAGTAGGTGTCAGACGAGCAGTCGTATCACCTGATGGTAAGCGATTAATATTTATTTATTTATTGGGGAAACATACAATTACATTTGGCTTAAAGTTAAAACAAATACAAATAACACAGAAATCAGTAAAGTTTCCACAGTTCAGTATTAAAACATAAACTGAGCATAAGTACATGTACAGCACAAAATATGAGGCAAGCAAAGTAAAACACATTTGACAAGTAGGTAAGTAACCAAATCAATTAAATAATACAATACATACTAATAAAGCAATCAAATATCTCGACAAAATTTAGGACTCTAATAGACCGTCAATGGCAGGCACCCAAGGCAGGCAACAGCAGTGGAGTCACAAGTACGCTGCCAACATTCACCTAAAAAAACACATCACTTAATTTACCTTGGAAAAGAAATCATTAAGTTAAATTTTTTATGTTCAAATCCAAAAACGGATCAGGAAAAGGTTCTAAAAGTCCGTTTTATGAGAACAGAGGCCTTTGTTAGCGGTCAGTGTGCAAAACATCTTTTTTTAGTACAAGAGCCAGCTATATAAATTTAGACATCATGTAACGTTGATTTCTCACTTCACATGGAAACATTGGAAAACATTCCATAACGGACTAAAAATTTAGCAATTTCTATTTCTGCCGCGCCATCGAGAAATGAAACTCGTTGCCGGCGCATGTATTTCCTCCTTCCTACAATATGGATGGATGGATCTTACGGGCCAGTATGGCAGTCCCGGTGGAGGTGATGCCTGACTTCCGTTCATCATCCAATCCGTTGATATTGCAACGTGGGCTCTTGTCTTGCTTACCATCAGGTTCAGGAGAGCCAATATACTGTGTCACTATAAAAAAAAAAACAAGGCCCGACATTTATCGCGATCGATTGCCTCGGCGGCGCAGTGGTTAGTGGGCGTAATTTAAGGCGACGGGTAGGGCACACTAGCGACGCACATCGATTTTAATTATTAGCTACTAAACCGGATCTATTTTAAACAATTTCGGGGTTACAACCTCTCGGCAAACACTTATGCTATTTATTAAATAACCATGCACAAATGTTAGGTCCGTATTTGTACGCGAAAAATTCATTCACGCCAAAAGTGGCCGCTTTTGGCGTGAATCAATTTTTCGCATACACTTTGGAACCAACATTTTTGCATGGTTACTTAATAAATAGCATAAGTGTTTCCGAGAGGTTGTAACCCCGAAATTGTTTCAAATAGATCCGGTTTAGTAGCTAAAAATTGAAATCGATGTGCGTCGCTAGTGTGCCCTACCCGTCACCTTAAAGCGACCCCCGGATCGGGTCAAAAATCTGTAATCTATGTTTTTATGTTCCCAAATTCTCAGTGTTCGCTGGAAGTCTGGGAGTTGGCGGTCTTTTAACCCCGTGGTCTCTCGAAAAGCACGTTGAGTTGGTCCTGCGCCTAATCCTACTTCAGTGGTGTTACCATCAAGTTAAGTAACAGCCTAATTGTCCCACTTCAGGGCACAGGCCTCCATCATAGAAATAATTTCATCGCTACTATGATGGAAAAAGGCTTAATCACCACGCTTGCCTACTGCGGATTGGTCATACATAAAATTTTCAAAAAACGTGCTTACGTAATATTTACCTACTTGAACGGCCTCCTACGTCCAGCAGTGAACTGCGATCGGTTGATGATGATGAAGGCAGAATTCTCGCAGCCGACTCTTGCACTACAATGCGCAAAAAATGTAAATAAACACGGCTGCGACCTTGACCACGTTGTAGCTGTCTTTGAGCTGATCGTGTGCGCGTGAGTGGTCTGTGGCAGAGACGGGAGCGGTTTCAAGAGCGGGAGCGGAATATAAAAAACAAGTGGCCAGCCCCCACTTTGTTTTGAGACATTAGTTCCACTTTATACCAATAGATGGCGCTAGGTGTCGATTGAATTGCGCAAGCGTTTCGAGTTTTCTTATTTACCTATAAGCGTTGCCGCTGTCTGCAGGATTTACCTCTTTATAAATAGTAAACATTAGTGGACCGCCCTCACTTCTTTAAGGACTTCATTTTGTAAAGTCACACGAAGTGTCAAAATGATTAAAAAAAACCTAATATACATAGATACTAAGGCTGAATCTGCAACTCATTTGCTCAGTCAATGCTTCTGCACGAATGGGGTGGCTCGAACGGAGTGATACCACAGCCTCACAAAAATCGGCGTGAAGCACAGCGCGTGCGCTGTGTGCTGACCGAGCAAGTTAGGGTACCGGGGGCCCAATTGACGAGTTATAGGTGCATAATAACTGTATGCGCGAGATCTTGTTTTGATTTGTCAGCCGTAATTATTTTATATTTAATTTGTAGATACCCACACTCCTATTTATTAATATATAAATTTAATGTTATCTATCTCATTTTTATTTGATTTTTTCTTCTTAGTAGATATATTTAGACACAAATATAAGTATTGTCCACATTACACACTTACACGTTAGGTACACAAAATACACTAGACAAGCGTCCGGGGCACTCACTCAGCTGGTCTCACTGAAAACCAGCGTCGTGGCCTTTATGTGGGCCGTGACTTAATCTGAGTGAGGGTCATTTATACTAGATGTCATAACACACTATTCATTTGGCACTGCCTGGACATGATTGAATATATTTTTATTTATTTAAATGTATTTTTAAGTGTCTTCTGTTTGGTTTTCTGTTTATGCCAAATTGTGTTTACAACAGCTGTATGCCCTGTGTTGTGATGTCTATAATAATAAATGTTTTGTTTCTTTCTTTCAATTGGGAGGGAAAGGGGTAATGAGTGGCCGTAATCGCTTAGGTCTCAAGAGTTTTTTTACAATCCTGTTTACAAACTCAAGGTCAATTTATGGTTCGAAGTATAAACGTTAGGCTTAAATACCAAAAAACACGCTCTAAAAAGTACGAAACAAGAAAATTGTCCTAGCTGAAATTATTATGCCGGATTTTATTTTATTATTATTATAATGAATCTGTTGCTACATTAGGTGGCACACGACCACGGCGATACGGCATAATAATTTCAGCAGAGACAATTTTCTTGTTCCGTACTTCTTAGAGCGTGTATTTTTGGTAGTCGGGTTTTAGTTTTTAAACTTTAATTTTATTTATCGTATTTTTAGTTATGTAAATAAAATTACATATTTGAAATGTGCTTAAAAAGTTCTTTCATTTGATACCCCACACGGTACCGTCAAGCATTTTTTTTAGTTCCCCACTCTAAATCTAATCTAATTGTACATTGTATCTCTGTATACCTAGCTTTTAAGTTTTGTATGTTGTGCAATAAAGAGTATCTATCTATCTATCTAAATCCCCTAGAGGGCGCTGTAGTCAATTTAACGTGGCGTCATGTCGCCTATAACCAGAAGTCAATCAAGAAGCGTCTAACGACACCTCATTTGTTCCAATATGATAACTAGTTTAGAAGTTATGAGGGAACAGATGCACAACCATACATACGTACAGGTCAAATCATAACCCTCATTTTTGCTTCGCCGTAGTCGGGTAAAAAAGGGCAAGAAACCAATTTGCAAACCTACCAAGGCGCACATGTCCTTGATTGTGTAATGTTACCATATACCTAGGCATATATCTCACCTTCAGAATTATAACGACCAATTTAAAAAATATATATTTTGACTTTTTGTCATAGAAAGTCTTTGTACCTTTGTTTAAACCTTTCTACGACACTCGGTAAGAGTGAGGGTGGCCTATTCTACTCTGCCGGGAACCACACGGCCCGCGGTGTAATGTTACCATATACCTAGTCATATATATTGCAAATAAAATAAATAGATAAACCACTGCCGTAAAACTTTGATTAAAAAAAAAGTCGTTTGTTTACATTTTTTAGTATTTGTAACAGTCATATATATTGCAAATAAAATAAATAGATAAACCAGTGCCGTAAAACTCTGATTAAAAAAAAAGTCGTTTGTTTACATTTTTTAGTATTTGTAACAGAGACGGTGAATACCTTGAACTTTGCATTATTTTTGTTTTTCTTACTGCATTCAGATTTAGACGTCGAAAGCAAACTTGGACCACAGACAAAGAATTTCCATTAAAACCTTTTGCGTGCAAACAAAAACCGCACAATTCTCCAGTCTATTGTTAATCTATGGTCACAATTGTGTTATATCATTGTGTCTGAAACTGATTTTGAGTTTTTTTCCCTAAAACTAGGAAAAACTAACAAAATAGGTGTAATTTGCTTTTTTGCATTCAAGTAATCCCAAGTGTTGAGTAAAAAATAATTTGATTTGTCATAATAGGTCGATGAAATGGTACAATCAAATGTACACTTGGGACTTGGGAGAGCCACGCTGTGACATGAAAAATAAATAAATAAATATTTCACAACATCACATACATTGATCTGACTCCGAGATAGGTAGGTCAAGCACAAAAAAAATTGCTTGACAGTACCGTGTGGGGTATCAAATGAAAGTGCTTTTTTTAGCACTGGGCGTCCGGTAACCTCACTCACACGACGAAACACAGCGCAGGCGCTGCTTCACGCCGGTCTTCTGTGAGGCAGTGGTATCACTCAGGTCGAGCCGGCCCATTCATGCCTAATCGTGGCTCTCCCACATTTTAATCCGCTTTTTGACATTCATAAGCGTACTTTTTTTTTTTATAGAAAGAAAGGCCAATCAGGATGACCTCACTCCGGCCGTGAAATCCAAAAATGAGGCTGACAGGCACAGAAGAACTAACAAAGTACCCATTGTGTCTGCCATCCTCACCCTAATGGCCTGCTGAGATGCCGTTTCACGCCCCGCCTAAAAGACCCCGGATTGTATGAAGGAGGAAACACATACTACTACACAGACCTAAATTGAATAATCTATTTTCTTTTTTTTTTTCAAAATCAAAAAGTCGTAGCCGACTTATATTTTACTCTATCGTATTTTATCAGTCATATTTACTTTATTGAGTACATAATTAGTGAGTTTGTTTGTAATATAATTCACTATCAATACGTTAATATGACGTTCGGTTGCCGAGTGCACTCGTCTGCCAGACATAATTATATGTACATGTCTTGTGTATAATCCGCCGTGTTACATAACGGCTAGCTGATATCAAAAACTGGCCCGTTTTGAAATGCGCCGGTTCATAGATTAGCCGGATTGTAATTCTTCAATAAGGCGGGCCCTCGTTTAGTCGCATGGTACTACTTCATCATCAGCAACCCACACGTCGTCCACTGCTGGCACATAGGTCTCCCCTAATGCACGCCACTGCTCCCGATTTTCGGCCACTCTCATCCAGCCCACACCAGCCAGCCTTCGAATGTCATCATCTCATCTTGTCGCAGGGCGTCCTACACTACGCTTACCGAGTCGCGGTCTCTACTCAAGGACTTTACGGCTCCAACAGCTGTCAGTTCTGCGGCTAATATGACCGGCCCACTGCCACTTCAGTTTGCTAATTCGGTGGGCTATGTCGGTGACTCTTGTTCTCTGTCGGATTACATCATTTCTGATGCGGTCCTTCAGAGAGACTCCGAGCATAGCCATTTCCATAGCTTTTTGAGCGACTTTGAACCGGTGGACTAGTACAGCCGTAAGTGTCCACGTCTCGGCACCGTAAGTCATGACCGGAAGGACGCCCTGATCGAAGACTTTCGACTTAAGACTTTGAGGGATGGGTGACGCCGACGACAGCCTAGCTGAATTCTTCTATTGGCTTCTCTCTCGAAGTTGTTTCTGCCTACTTGGAGCGTTTGTCCTAGACATATTCCTGAACAACCTCGAGAGGTACTCCATTAACAACTACTTGGTACTAGTTACTAGCTCTGAAAGTCGGTTCTTATTCCGCCGTATTAAATTACGGCTGGCTGTTACCAAAAACTGGCCCGTTTTGGAATGCGGCGGTTTAACGATTAGCCGGATTGTCATTCTTCAATAATGCGGTGCACGTTTAGCCGCATCGTACTTCTTACTCGCTCTGAAAGTCCGTCCTTAATCCGCCGTATTACATTACGGCCAGCTGATATCAAAAACTGGCCCGTTTTGAAATGCGGCGGTTTAACGATTAGCCGGATTGTCATTCCTCAATAAGGCGGGCCCTCGTTTAGCCGCATCCTACTATTTACTGGCTCTGTAACTCGGTCCTTTGTTGATAGTTATAAAAGAATAGAAATTATTTAACTGCACCAGAAGATTGTTCTTAAACACCGACATATTTAATAGGTACGTTTTCTTTGTTTAATTCACTCATAACTAGTAACTAAGATTACTAAGATTTAGCATCATATTTTCTATAGCCCACGACACTTTTGTTGTTATGTCAAGCAGCAGCGCCACGCGTGTTAAGAATCGGAACTAAAAACTGTCAAAGTGGCGGCAAATTTCTCGCTTTATTGCATTATGGCTAGCCGTGTTCATTGACGTATGATGCTGAATACAACCCGGCCATTTTTTATTCAGAATCGTTGATCCGCCGAATTTCAAATCGGCCCTGTTTTTGATAACAGCTAGCCGTAATGTAATAAGGCGGATTATACAACCCGACTGCGACGTACATATAACGTATTTGTGTTATCTGTGGAACAACAGGCATTCATTCGTATCGTGTAGGCTATTAAACTTTGGATGCATAAGTGCATGCTACTGTAAAATTATTATAAAGACAACCTTCCAATTTTCCCAAAAAATTTGAAAACGCAATCAATTTTCTAATCAATCGGATTTTTTTTCTATGTGATAGCTGGCAGACGAGCAGACGGATCACCTGATGGTAAGCGATTGCCGCCGCAATGGACATCCGCAACACCAGTGGAGTCACAAGTGCGTTGCCAACCTTTAAACCCCCTATCCCCCGGATTGGGCCTCCGGAATCCTCACTCACGCAGCGAAACAGGACAGTGCTGCTTTACGCCGGTTTTCTGTGAGGTCGTTGTGTCCAAAGCTGTCACTTCGGGAGTCTGGGGTACGCTTGACCAATGATCCAGGATTCGGGAAGTCTGCGTCTGCCGTCTGACCTTCGCAACCCTTAGACAGGGGAACCTGACCAACTGGATCACAGTTCAGACTCATCTCAGATTTGTAGGTATTCACGGGGTGGGTAGGTTTGGTGACGGGTAGGGCACACTAGCGACGCCAATCGATTTGAATTTTAGCTACTAAACCGGATCTATTTTAAACAATTTCGGGGCTACAACCTCTCGGCAAGCACTTATACTATTTATTAAATAACCATGTACAAATGCGGACCCAACATTTGTACGCGAAAAATTGATTCATGCTAAAAGTGGCCGCTTTTGGCGGAAATCAATTTTTCGTACAAAAACGGACCCAACATTTGTACATGGTTATTTAATAAATAGTATAAATGTTTGCCGATAGGCTGTAGCCCCGAAATTGTTTAAAATAGATCCGGTTTAGTAGCTAACAATTAAAAACGATTTGTGTCGCTAGTGTGTACCCGTCACCAAACCTACCCTGTGAATACCTACAAATCTGAGATGAGTCTGAACTGTGATCCAGTTAGTCAGGTTCCCCTGGCTAAGGGTTGCAAAGGTCAGACGGCAGACGCAGACTTCCCGAATCCCGGATCATTGGTCAAGCATACCTCAGACACTAAAGTGACAGCCTTGGACACAACGACCTCACAGAAAACCGGCGTAAAGCAACACTGTCCTGTGTTTCGCTGCGTGAGTGAGGATATAGGAGGCCCAATCCGGGGGAAAGGGGGGTGTAAAGGTTGGCAACGCACTTGTGACTCCACTGGTTTCGCGTGTGTCCTTGGGCGGCAATCGCTTACCATCAGCTGATCCGTCTACTCATCTGCCACCTAGATGACATAAAAAACAAAACTGAAAATTAGACGCTAGGCGAGGTGGAGTCACATAGTAGAGTCACATTTCACGTTTTCGGTATTTACGCTACGTTATGTCGTTATCAATATTCGGAGTACACTTTATCTTTTATAGTAATTTTCCTCTGTCCCACATATGGTATTGTTATTGATGGGTTTACGAAATCATTATTGATTTCTTTTAGGATTCCGCACGCGGATCTCCAGATTAGGCTGTGTTTCCTCCACAGAAGTGGAGCTGCACGAAGTTGAGCAGAGACTTACAAAAATTGACTAATTACTTTGCTCAAAATACATTGTCATCTATTCAAAAAATCAAAATCAAATAATTCTTTATTTGCATAGGCTTGTACACAGCACTCAAATCGTCATACATTTGAATGACTTAAAACTATTTATAAGTACTTATGTATAATTTACATGTTAATACATAAATATGTTGATACATAAAATATACTAAAGAAATAAATAAACATAATGCGATTCTACCACCGGCTCGGAAAGTTGTTTCTGGTCGAGAAGATCCGGCAAGAAACTCGCCAGTTACTCTTTTCAATCGCCTAACTTTCATACAATGTTGTGTCATCATCATACCAAGCCATACAGTTACACAAAATAAAATAAAGAAAATATTAATAAAATAAATATTATGAGGTAAACCGAAGCAGACCAGTCCCCAAAGGTGGCACCTATTTTTAACCCCCGACGCAAAAACGACGGGGTGTTTACAAGTTTGACGTGTCTGTGTGTGTGTCTGTGTGTGTGTGTGTCTGTGTGTCTGTCTATGGCATCGTAGCTCCCGAACAAATGAACCGATTTTGATTTTGTTTTTTTTTTGCTTGAAAGATGAATAAAGAGGGAGTGTTCTTAGCTATGTAAGTTGGATAAAAATCAATCCAAGATGTCCGCCGTCACAAAGATTTGGATTTTATGTTTTAACACAACTCCCACAATATGGGTATCATATAGAAGGGCTTGAGTAGCAGAATGTATTAATTGTGAAAAATTTCAAATCCAAGATGGCCGCCGTCAGAAAATGACGAATAACCTATTTGTGGTCCAACTGCCTCAATTGTATTTAATGATTTATATAATAATCAAGAGCTTTAGTTGTGTCGAAGGTTTTTTAAATTTTCAACTTTTGAGCAATGTGATTGGTAAATTTTTATAAGTGTCCGCTCAACTGCGCGCAGCTCCTCTTCTGTGGAAACGCAGCCTTAGGGATAGGGCGCAGGACCAACGGCTTAACGTGCTTTTCCGATGCACGGGGGTAAAATACCGCGAAACTTCCAGACTCCGGGCTGACACTGAGAATTTCTTAGGGTGACGGGTAGGGCACACTAGCGACGCCAATCGATTTTAATTTTTAGCCACTAAACCGGATCTATTTTAAACAATTTCGGGGTTACAACCTCTCGGCAAACACTAACACTATTTATTAAATAACCATGAAAAAAAATTTGGGTCCAACGCGTTCGTCCTTCTGAATATGACTGCAAGGGAATAGAGCACTCGTGTTTGCGCACACACTTGTGCACTATAATATATCCTGCGTAAGTAGCTGATCTTTGACATTGCGTGCCTTAGCCGAAACCGGTTGGAGGATATTATCATATTATCAATGGTACAGAAGTACAGAACCCCAGCGTACGAGTGGCTCTCGTACTTGACTTGGTTTTATAAGTAAACATTGGAACAATATGTCGGCGATTGTATTTAATCTGTCAAGGATAATACGCAATAAGTTTTGTTATTTACTTGAAACGTCACAAGGAGAGATAGCGAACTTTACACTTTGTATATGTTTTAAATGAGTAAGCAACTCAATTAAAAATAACCATTTCAATTCTCGGGCAAGTTTTGATTGGACGAGTTGTCCCCGCAAAACGGTCTAGGAGACAACTCACAGAAAAACCGGCGGAGTAAAGCAGCACTTTCGCTGCGTGAGTGAGGGTACCGGAGGCCCAATCCGGGGCCTTAAAGGTTGACAGCGCACTTGTGACTCCACTGGTGTCGCGGGTCATGGGCGGCGGTAATCGCTTGCCATCAGTTGATCCGTCTGCTCGTCTGTCACCTATCACATGAAAAAAAATCCCAATAAAACTAGTCCCAGAATTTTAGATTTTTTTTTGTGACCGGCACTTAAATTCTGGGGCGAGTTTTAATTGGATTAGTTGTCCCCGCAAATCGGGTTAGGGGCCAACTCGTCTTTATAGAACTTTCCCCAGAATTTTAGATTTTTTTATGCTGGTCACTGGTCTTTTTTTTTTTTCCCGGGAGAAATGCATTACGCAGACCCTGCCGCCGGGGTGCGACAGGGTACTGTGGGACTCACCCTCCGGGCCGCTTCTTCAAACAAGAAGCGACCTGAGGGCATACCCACTAAAACTCCCGGGGCTCAACCACCCGTGGGTATAGAATGGGGTCACGGGAACTGCACGAGGCTATTCCCCGCAACCCCACTCCCCCACAGGCCCCTACACGGGGTGTGCGGCCACGCCCCTCCTCAGGCTAGGAGGAGGGGGGTTGGGGACAGCCGGAAGAGCTGAGCCGTCTCCAACGAGCGGTGGAGGTGCCAATGGCAGTGCCGGCACAGGGACCCCCGTCCCTGTTGCCGGCTGGCCACCTCCACGGATGCTGGTCACTGGTCTAACCTAACCTAATTAATATTTATATGATGATAATACATACTAAACTCTACAAAACAAATAATATTGGCTAGATTAGATTAAAACAGTGACCACAATCAAAAAAAAATCTATAAATTCTTGGGTGAGTTTTAATAGGACGAGTTGCCCTGTACCCATTCAAAACAGCGGTAATTTTTGGATTTTTGAATTTTTTTTTGTAGTATTGTCCATTTTGGAAGCAAGTTTTTAAAATAGGCCAATTATTTATATAATTGTCTCTCTCTTTCAGCGGGGGCCTCTCCAACTTCCTCTACTACGTGGCTTTGCCGGACGACACGGCGGCCCACATCAAGTACGCGAGGGAAAGCTCCCTCGAGGATGAGGAAGGGAAACTCAAGCCCGTCACGAGGTGTAACTCTTTCACCATCGATGAGCCTAAGAAGGTATTTTTTTTAAATTAGTCTGCAGAGTCCCACTGCTGGGGAAAGACCACCACCAATTCTCTCCATTCATTTCCTGTCCAATGCCCTTCTTCTTCTTCTTCGTGCGGGCTTTTCCTGTAATCAGGCAGCAGTTGTGCCCATTTCGCGTGCGGATGGTGAAGTCGGCCGGTGTCACTCCAACCAGCCGAGTTCTTCAAGGAAACCTATCAGTGCCTTGGTGTTGATGAAGATTTCCTGGAGACTGCCTGGGTTTCCCAGGTAGTAGGTAGGCTAATAGTACATTGCCATTCTTGGAGTGATGTATTGAAATCGTCATACCGTCTTTTTTTGGGCCTGCCGCGTAGTCGACGTCCATCGGTCGGTTGCACGTGGGTGACGATTTTTGTCCATCTTGAAACGTTTAGGGGTTTTCGGTGAAATAAAAGAGGTTTTTCACCGACAAACTATATTTCACGAAGAGAAGGAGAAAGTGGGTTCTATTGAGTACACACACAACGTATACCCCTTACTAACTAAGACTCCCCTGAGCTCAATTGGATGTCGCGGCAGCCGTGAGTCTTCTTCTCGATGAGTCCAGGGACGGAGAAAGAGACCGGCAATAGAAAGAGGTGCTCCGAGGGATCGTCCAATGGACAACATTTCAAAATTGCTAAGCTCTGAAACAAAAAATACCAATTCTTTATTTACTTTTCCGCTGCTCGAATATATATTTATTCATTTTTTATATTGCTTATTTACTGAGAAAAAAATTAAAAGCTAAAAAACGTAAGATGACGTCATCGGACGGCAGAATGTAAAATATTTCTTTGCTTAGCACATTATAGTTTTAAATTTAGGAAATGCCAGACCCATGACATGCAACTGTCAAAAAAAAGACAACTTGTCAACGTTGGATGAATGAATGACGTTGACAATGTTGACACTAGTATTATTTACCTTTGACAGTAGTACCTTTTTTTTATTAAAACAATGATAAGCAAAGGAATATCGCTGTATTCAGCCGTCCGATGACGTCATTTGGCGCTTACGTCCATTTAGAATATAATGAATTTCAATAATTATTTTATGCATGAAAATACACAAATTTTGAAAAAAGAAAAAATATGGGTCAGTTCATTTTATGTCTATTTTCATATAAAAAAACAATATGGACATGTTAAAAATATGAAATGTTGTCCATTGGAGTTGTTCGGGAAAACTCGTTCCAGAAGTCTTCTCTAGTAGAAAACTCCTCCAAGAAGAACCCGCAACTGAAAATGATTGGACCAGCCTGTTCACTAGTTGCCAGGTTCAGGGTTCATTCTGCATACATGGCCCGCCCACTCCCATTGTAGCTTTGCAGTTTTTCGAGCCACATCCGTGATTCCCGTCTTGAAGCGTATGTTAGAGTTGCGCAATCTATCTGATCTTTTGATCCCTAGGATGTAGATAGTGTGTAACTCTTTACTTGAAACGACTCAGTGATCCGACTCAGCCAAATGATACACTGTTCCGATTCTCTAATGTTCGCTCCGAATGCATCATTCGACTCGAATGGATCTCGAGTTCGAGTGAACCGATCTAACATGCTATATGTACTTTATTCAGGATACCTATTGTGAGGTTTTCGGGATATAAACGATAAGATAAATAACGGTATATACCATTTGTTTGTAAAACTTTGCTAGCAACAAATATGTTAAGGTGCGTCCAAATATTGATCGGCAAGAGCGCGGCAGTAACACGCGGCATGGTCAGATCACAATGGACAACATTTCAAAATTGCTAAGCTCTGAAACAAAAAATACCAATTCTTTGTTTACTTTTCCGCTGCTCGAATATATATTTATTCATTTTTTATATTGCTTATTTACTGAGAAAAAAATTAAAAACTAAAAAACGTAAGATGACGTCATCGGACGGCAGAATGTAAAATATTTCTTTGCTTAGCACATTATAGTTTTAAATTTACGTAATGCCAAACTCATGACATGTAACTGTCAAAAAAAAAGACCACTTGTCAACGTTGAATGTATGAATGACGTTGACAATGTTGACACTAGTATTATTTACCTTTGACAGTAGTACCTTTTTTTTATTAAAACAATGATAAGCAAAGGAATATCGCTGTATTCAGCTGTCCGATGACGTCATTTGGCGCTTACGTCTATTTAGAATAAAAAGAATTTCAATAATTATTTTATGCATGAAAATGGACAAATTTTGAGAAAAAAAAAGAAAAAATATGGGTCTGTTCATTTTATGTCTATTTTCATATAAAAAAACAATATGGACATGTTAAAAATATGAAATGTTGTCCATTATGCCCCGCTGCTACGAGTAGTTAGGGCCGCGCACATGCATTCATCATCATTTCAGCCAATAGACGTCCACTGCTGGACATAGGCCTCCCCCAATGTTCTCCACACAGATCGGTCCTGTGCCGCCCGCATCCAATGGATTCGCGCTATCTTCACCAGATCGTCGGTCCACCTTGTGCGACTTCCTGAACGTGGCCTCAACTCGAGGACCTTTCCGCCCCAACGGCCGTCTGTTCTCCTCGCTATGTGCCCTGCCCATTGCCACTTGAGACATGCAATCCTTTGGGCTATGTCTGTGACCTTAGTTCTCCTGCGGATCTCATCATTTCTGTTACGATTACGCAGAGAGACTCCGAGCATAGCCCTCTCCATTGCTCTCTGGGTGATTTTGAGCCTCCTCAATCGGTGCACATTTGCCGCTTAATGTTTGGACGCACCTTTATTTATTTTTTCTTTCTTCCCCAGGTCCTCCTCAGGATATACGGGCAGGTGCACGGCGAGAGAGCCATGGACGCCATAGTGACGGAGTCGGTGATATTCACCCTGCTCTCCGAGAGGAGGTTGGGGCCGAAGCTGCATGGAGTCTTCTCTGGGGGTAGGATCGAGGAGTACATACCTGTGAGTATTCCTCCACATCTGATCATGTGCCCTGGGAGAGTGATACCACGGCCTCACAGAAAACCGCCGTGAAGCAGCACTGTGATGTGTTTCGCTGCGTGAGTGAGGGTACCGCAGTCCAATCCGGGGGAAAGGTGCGACTAGTGTCGCGGGTCTCCGTGGGCGGCGGCAATCGCTTACCATCAGGTGATCCGTTTGCTCGTCTGCCACCTATCATATGAAAAAAAACATCGAATCATAGTTTGTCGCTTCAGAGCCCGGGGTACGCTTGACCCATGATCCAGGAAAAACACATACACAGAAATTTAAGAATAATCATTTCAGATATTTTTACAAATATTTAAATGTAAAATCCTCCTGTGACGTCATCATTCGGCATGACAATTTGATAACGCTTTTGCTCACGTTTATTAAAAAAAAAGGTAATCCAAAAAACCAAACGTCAAACAATGACATGACCAGTCGCCTTAATTTTTTTATGGTACATATAGCACCGACATAAATAGATAGATAAAAAATATTTATTCAGCAAACAAAAACTTATGAATAATTAAATTTTAATCTTACATAACTAGTAAAATAATGTTTTGTGCCGAAAAGGTGATCCTCAGCATAAAGCCAAGACAGAGGCACATAAAAATTAACATAGCTGGGATGTACAACAACGCATTAAATAGAGGTATGATTAGTGTGACCAGAAGAATTAGAAAAAAAGATGTTTAAACACAGCAATTACAAATACAAATTTACTAAGTATAAATAATTTGAATAAAATAATATAGGCTGCCGCTTCTTAGGATTTCTGTACACATAGAAGATGCTGTTTGAGTTTTATCTTAAAAGAGGCTACAGTTTTGCAGCCTCGAACTGGTGGTGGCAAATTTTTCCAGCACTTCGAGGCAGCGCAACGGTAGCTGCCTCGGAAAGCGGCCGTCTTGTGTCGCAGGCATAGAAGGCGAGACGCAATTCTAAATCCACGTTATGAGAGCTTAAGTTTATTAAAAAGATAAGTAGGCTGTCTGCTAATGATGATTCCAAAGAGGAGTGTGGCAAAATGTAATGTGTATCGGGATTTCATGTTGAGTAATGCATGGTGGTTTAGATATGGGGAAATATGGGAATATTTGGGAACTGTAAAACAATAGCGAGCACATGCATTTTGTAATCGTTGTATTACTCGTTTTGTTCGAGCTAATAAGCAGCTCCCAAAAACTGTATCAACATAATTCAATTTAGATAATATCAATGTTTCACAGAGCTTGATGCGCAACTTTGTGCTTATGCAGTCCCGAACGCGATATAAAACTTTTAGCCGGTAAAAGCAATTACGCATAAGCTCCGCAACATGACTCTCAAACCGAAGCCTTTCGTCCATGACTAGACCTAGATTGCGTGCTTGCGTGATATCACAATACGTTGAGCCTCAGGACTACCTCACTTCAGGCAGCGCCACTTCGAGCAGCGCCACTGATCTGTTATAGGGCTCTTAATTTAATTTATTCCTTATCTCTTTCTAGGCCCGCGCCCTCCTCACCAAGGAGTTAGCAGAGCCGGCTCTCTCCATGAAGATAGCGGAGAAGGCGGCCGCCATACACTCGATGGACGTGCCCCTGTCCAAGGAGCCGAACTGGTTGTGGAAGACCATGAGCAAGTGGCTGCGCACCGTGAGGGAGGACAGGCTCGCTGCTCACAACCACGGGAAGGTGAGGATATATACTCTAGCACCACTTATGATACTCATACACGCACACACAGCACAGACAGTGATTTAGAAAGATATAGGTAGATATAGAGAGAGAGGGATGACAGGTAGAGAGAGAGATAGATAGAAGGAGAAAGTAAGATAAAGAGATAGAAACTGATGACAGAAAGACAGATATATAGTTGAAGTGAGAGGACAGACAGGGAGAGAGAGAGAGATAGGGATGACAGGTAAAAAGAGAGACAGATAGGTAGAAATAGAGAGTAAGATAGAGAGGCAGAAAGAGATGACGGAAAAAGAGATATAAATAGGTAGTTGAAGTGAGAGGACAGACAGAGAGAGAAAGTGGCAAAGACAGAGAAAATGGATGGCAGAGAGAGTGAGACAGACGTATAATTAAAAGAGAGGGAGAAAGGGATGACAAAAAGACAGATAGAAAGGGTGAGAGGGCAGACATATAGAAATGCGAGGGCAGGCAGAAAGAAAGAGAGAGAGGGCAGACAGATAGAGAGAGAGGGCAGACAGATAGAAAGAGAGTGAAGGCAGACAAGTAGAAAGAGAGAGGGCAAACAGGTAGAAAGAGAGAGGGATGCCAGGTAGAAAGAGAGGGCAGACAGATATAAATAGAGAGAGGGCAGACATATAGAAAGAAAACATATATAGAGTGGACAGACAGATCGAAAGAGAGAGAAGACAAACAGAGAGAGATAGATAGACAGACAGAGAAAGATAGGGCGATAGACAGACAGACAGAGGGAGATAGGTATATATAGATAGACGCATAAATCCATAGAAAGAGAGAGATAGATTTTTTATTGATTTATCTCATTCTTTCGCAGAACGAAGAGGAGCAACGCATCATAAAGCGCTTGCGCGCCGTGGACTTTGAAAAGGAGATCGACTGGCTAAAAAAGTACCTGGCCACGGTGGAGTCTCCCGTGGTCTTCTGCCACAATGACCTGCAAGAAGGTAATTTTATTTTTAATTATCTATTTTATGCTTACGCTTGACCACAACCTGTGTTTGCCTAGGATGTTACTCGTTAGCCTAGAAGATGAATGGGATGTTACGCATTTGCCTAGAATGTTACGCGTTTGCTTAAGAATAGCATCTTCTTAAGCAAACGCGTAACATTCTATTCTAGTAACGTAACATTTATTCAACATGATGTTTCGCGTTTGCCTTGAATATGCCTAGAATGTTACTTGTTTACCTAGAATGTTACGCGTTTGCTTAGGAAGATGCTTATGATGCGTCGCGTTTGTCTAGAAGATGCATAGGGTGTTACTTGTTTGCATAGAAGATGCCTAGGGTGTTTCGCGTTTGCCTAGCAGATGCCTAAGATGTTACGCGTTTGTCTCGAAGATGCATAGGGTGTTACGTGATTTGCATAGAAGATGCCTAGGGTGTTTCGCGTTTGCCTAGAAGATGCCTAAGATGTTACGCGTTTGTCTCGAAGATGCATAGGGTGTTACGTGTTTTGCATAGAAGATGCCTAGGGTGTTACGTGTTTGCATAGAAGATGCCTAGGGTGTTTCGCGTTTGCCTAGAATATGCCTAAGATGTTACGCGTTTGCCTCGAAGATGCATAGGGTGTTACGTGTTTTGCATAGAAGATTCCTAGGGTGTTACGTGTTTGCAAGTTTCGCGTTTTGCCTAGAGATGGCCTAAGATGTTACGCGTTTGGCCTCGAAGCTGCATAGGGTTGTTACGTGTTTTGCATAGAAGATGCCTAGTGTGTTACGTGTTTGCATAGAAGATTGCCTTAGGGTGTTTCGCGTTTGCCTAAGGAATATGCCTAAGATGTTACGGCGTTTGCCTCTCAGATGCATAGGGTGTTACGTGTTTTTGCATAGAAGATGCCTAGGGTGTTACGTGTTTGCATAGGAATATGCCTAGGGTGTTTCGCGTCTTTGCCTAGGAATATGCCTAAGATGTTCACGCCCGTTTTTGTCCTCGAAGATGGCATAGGGTGCTTACGTGTTTGCATAGAAGATGCCTAGGGTGTTAAGTGTTTGCATAGGAAGATTGCCCTAGGGTATTGTTTCGCGTTTTGCCTAGGAATATGCCTAATGCGTTACGCGTTTTGTCCTCGAAGATGCTTATCCAGGTGGCTACGATATTTTGCATAGAAGATGCCTAATGATTTTACGCGGTTTTCTCGGAGAAGATGCCTGTTCACTCTTACCTTAAAAATATCCAGATTATAATGATCAGAGAACACAGAGTTCAGCAATTTGGCATGAGTCGACATAGGATTCGAATTCCGTGTCATAATAATATATAGAGATATCTGAAAAATATCATCATCATCATCAAAAAAATATCACAGTCTTTTTATAGCAATTACCATTATAGTGCTCAAATGCAAAAACTTATTACATGGGGGCAATATTCATATTTTTTTTTATATAAACCATCAGCTGATTTGTTTTTGAGATTTCAATATTTAAATGATCCCATACAAAATGTCATTATCACATTTTTTTTCTTTTTTTTATGCTAGAGGCGACAAACGAGCAAGCGAGTCACCTGATGGAAAGCAATCATCGCCGCCCATTAACATCCGCGAAATCAGAGATATCGCTTATGCGTTGCCGGCCTTTTTAAAAAGGAGTACTCTCTTGAAGGTCCCTAAGTCTCGGGAAATACTCCCGTAGGTAAACTGTTCCACAAAACTGAGGTACGTAGTAGAAAGTTGTTGATATTTTCCATAAAATTAAACTAAAAGTAAATAAAAAGGAAAGTTAAAACAAAGTAGGTCCCCGTGGCAGTGTCCCCAAAATACTGGCAGCATTACCCCGCTGGATCGCGATGGCAATTCGCTGGGCGAGGTAGCTGGGAGCTTTTGGCTCTCCCGTGACTTCGACTAGACGCTTAGCTAAGTCACGGAAGAAAGAGAGAGCGTCGGAACCCCACGGGCCCAGTGTTTCAACACCGAAAGCTACAAAGTGGTAGGCACCAGATAGATGCCTATACTTTGCAGCTTTCAGTCTCTCTGCAGCGTCAGCCGCAGCTCCGGCACTCCTCGTAGTCCCGGGAAGATGAGACGGTGCCAGAGTGTCGACGCAGGTAGCATCCCATACGAGAGCACGTCCCATCTTCCAAGGAGACATTCCGTCTGGTCTCTTGCCATCATCACGTAAAATGCCGTTCGGCTCTAAGTTTGCCGGCACATTGATGGTGGCAAGCGACCGACGGATAATGTCGTTTAATGAGGAATGCCTGGAGAGACGGCCGGCACTTTTTACACAGGAGAGCCCATGGTGCCCCAACCCGGTAACTATTAAAACAATACATAATAAATTCGAATAATGGTGGGTACGGTACTTTTTTTATGAGAAGACGAGAAGACGGATCAACTGATAATAAGCGATAGCCGCCGCTCCGCGCTGTCAATCTTTAAACCCCCCCGTTTCCCTAGGATTGGGCCTCCGGTACCCTCACTCACGCAGCGAAACACAGCACAGTTAAATTCAATGATGGTAGTTTTTAAAATTCGGCCATTTTTTTTTTGTTGCAGGCAACGTCCTACTAATAGAAGACGTTGTCACGGTATCCGATGACGAAGTGTCATCAGTGTACGTTCAAACGTATGAAACTGACATCCCAAAATCAGACAAAGAAAACAACCATACACAGTCCGACCACGACCTGACACACCCGCCCGAGAACCTACGCTCGAGCGAGAATCTACGCTCGGCCGAAAACCTACGCTCGGCCGAAAATCTACGCTCGGCCGAAAATCTACGCTCAGCCGAAAATATAAGGAAGCTAGAGATAAGAGAGAAAAGAATAACCCACGTCGATCCAATTCCACAATTTGAAGATGCGAATACTTCAGATAGTATTTTGAGTCATATTTCCGACTCTGGGGAGCCGAGACTGGTCCTGATTGATTTCGAATACTGTGCCTACAATTATAGAGGATTTGACATTGCGAATCATTTTCAAGAGTGGGGCTATGATTATACGAATCCAGAGCATCCGTTCTATTTTGAAAATCAAGAAAACTGCCCGACTTTGGAGCAAAAGGTGAGTTGAGTTTATTTAAAAAAATGCCAAAAAAAAAATCATTTTTATAATGTGTGGATGGATTTGATAGCTACTTTGAAGGAAATACATGATTTTTTTAATATAAATCTGTGCGTCCTGTGAAAAGTGGTACAAATCGATGATACAAATAATAAGTGGTACGAATCTTGCTACTTCATCAGAAAAAGATCCTCTGTTTTTCGGTCTGATCAGACATGCTAAAAAATCCTCCATTTTTCCGTCTGATCAGACAGAATAATAGAAGATTTTTTGTGATGGATGAAGTAGCAAGAAGAAAATCGAATCCTATACACCACTATTTTTTAATTAGTACAAAGATTTAAAGGTGAGTTCACAAACATGAATATGATAATTTTTCTCTAAGAAACATATGGTGAAATATGAAAAAAAATTCGATCTCCCCATACAAATTGCACCAATCAGCTGATCACTTTTGTATGGGGTGGGCGATTTTTTTTTCCATATTTCACCATACGTGTCTTAGAGAAAAATGATCATATACATGTATATGAACTAGCCTTAAAATCTTTGTACTAATTAATAAATAATGGTGTATAAGTCGATTCGTACCACTTTTCATAGAACGCACAGATATTTTCAATATATGAGGCAATTTTTTTGCCAAGTTCAAGTATTTCGATCATCTAATAAGATTATTTTTTATAAATGCTAAGCAAAGCACATCATTGTAACAGGTTTTATTTAACACTTTTTAAATTTAAGGTGACGGGTAGGGCACACTAGCGACGACAATCGATTTTAATTTTTAGCCACTAAACCGGATCTATTTTCAACAATTTCGGGGTTACAACCTCTCGACAAACTTTTATACTATTTATTAAATAACCATGCACAAACGCTGGGTCCGTTTTTGTGTTAGACATGACGTTTTTGCATGGTTATCAAATAAATAGTATAAGTGTTTGCCGAGAGGTTGTAACCCCGAAATTGTTGAAAATAGATCCGGTTTAGTAGCTAAAAATTAAAATCGACTGGCGTCGCTAGTGTGCCCTACCCGCTACCTTAATCAATTCATCACCTAAGGTTCGAATCCCGGTTGAACTTTTTAAGCTGTTGATGAAACTTACCTACATATTTCGTCTTGTTAAATGTGAACACTCGTATCTTTTTTACCCTGGCTTAAAGAAATAAAATATATTTTTCATATGGCTTATAATAAAAGATTTAAAAATAATATTTTCGGCAAAATTTGGAGAAAAATATAGGGTGGCCCTTTTTCAGTGGTCCAAAAGGTTTTATTAGATGCTTCACGAGGCTCATCTTAAATACCGTAGTTTTCAAAAAAATGAAATACTATAAAAATTTACAAGCCAAGGCTCACTTTGGGTCGCTGCACCAACCTAGTTAGTTAATGGACAACATTTCATATTTTTAACATGTCCATATTGTTTTTTATATGAAAATAGACATAAAATGAACAGACCCATATTTTTTCTTTTTTCAAAATTTGTCCATTTTCATGCATAAAATAATTATTGAAATTCTTTATATTCTAAATAGACGTAAGCGCCAAATGACGTTATCGGACGGCTGAATACAGCGATATTCCTTTGCTTATCATTGTTTTAATAAAAAAAAGGTACTACTGTCAAAGGTAAATAATACTAGTGTCAAAATTGTCAACGTCATTCATTCATTCAACGTTGGCAAGTTGTCTTTTTTTTGACAGTTGCATGTCATGGGTTTGGCATTTCGTAAATTTAAAACTATAATGTGCTAAGCAAAGAAATATTTTACATTCTGCCGTCCGATGACGTCATCTTACGTTTTTTAGTTTTTAATTTTTTTTCTCAGTAAATAAGCAATATAAAAAATGAATAAATATATATTCGAGCAGCGGAAAAGTAAATAAAGAATTGGTATTTTTTGTTTCAGAGCTTAGCAATTTTGAAATGTTGTCCATTAGTTAATTATAAAAATTTACAGTGAGACGAGTTTTTGAACCACTGAAAATTGGCAACCCTGTATCAGTCTGAAAAATTAAGAATCAGAGGCCCTATTCTCGTGCACTGGACATTGAAGTCGAAATTAGTTCTCGATACGTTCGTCCATAGAAATGTCGAATTCGCGATCAATGGCGATCGCACGAGAATGGGGGCTATCGCGTGCGAAAAATCCGCAAGATGGCGTACTATAGGCCTGAGGTCCATCTACGAGGTGATTGGGTATTTTTAGATGTGATATGTCAAATTGGCTATTAACGAATAAATCAGCTGATGATGTTGAAGTTGGACTTCAGTTCACAAGCACGCCATCTAGCGGATGTTTCACACGCGATTGTCCCTTATGTTAGAAAAAAAATGGTATTGGTAGAAAATACATTAAAAAATTAAGCCATTCTCTTTTACATTACAACCAGCACCAAACACGCTGATTCATTCTAAACTAATATCTAATCATAGTATTTTTTTTAAATCAATGGTTTAAATTACTAACAAAAAAAACACGCGAAAAGCTTCTAAAAAAATAGCTTGTTTTAAGTCAACACGTAGAATAACTTAAGATCATTTTCTTCCTGAGGAAAACGAGTAATTTTGTTCAAAAAAAAATTATAAGGAAAAATATATTTTTAGTTTCTATTTTTTGTATATTTTACAGTATTATTTAAAAAAAAAATAGTTTATTTTTCGACTAAACCCTCTATGGATGGAACAACGTTGTTTGAAATAAACGGATTATTATTTTTTTTATTTTTGAAAGAAGGCAAAATTGTTACACATGTATTACAAGAAATTAATGGTTTAACGGTATAGAAAAAAATATCGTAATTATGCTTCCATCTCACCCATAGAATTTGATATTTACTACCTTATTTTGTTAAGTATAAAGAACAAAATTGCTCGTAATTTGCTTTTATCATATTCTTGAAGTTCCAGAGATGGATTGACCATACATGAGTCATGAAACACTGAGGTTCGTAAATCATGTACATCGCTGTATTGAGTCAGAGACAAGTTACACCTCTTTTTTAATTAATATATTTTCGAAAACATAATAAATGTTACTGAAAATCAAAAATGTCTTTGGTTTAATATTTCGAGTTATTTGTAACGTAACTCGTAGCATCTAGAGCCAAAAGTTGACGTCACTTTTTTAATTTAAAATAATCTTAAAGAACTCGTCAATCGATTATTTTTTTAGATCCTTACCGAAATCATAAAATATACAAAAAGAGAGATTGACGGTTCAGAAAAAAAGAAATATATTAATAGCAGTACATAAAATAAATAGTTATGGCTTTTGTGGATATTTGAAATACTTTTTCCCTTTAAATTAAGTTAAAGTGGTTTTATTTATTTATTATATTCTTTAAAAAAGAGGTGTATTTGCTAACAAAATCAGCTTTCTACTTTTTTACTACTTAAAAAAGATACTGAAAACAATATTGAAAAAAAAAACACTTATTTGTTGCAACATCATAAAATATCTTTCCTAAGATGTTTGTTTCTTTTTTTATTTACAGAACATAATATAATGCAAAAATATTAAAAATGTGTTGCAGCAAATAATAAAAAAAATATGATCATCGTTCTTTTCCGGGGTAACCATAGACAATATTAGCCACTACGCAGCTTGTGTGTGTTATATGCTTGGTTTTTAGTCCCGGCGGCATGCTCTATGGTGCCATAGACAACTGGGCTGCGCGACGGTGTCATAGACAAGCCAAGATGGCGACGGCGCTCTCTCAAGAGTAAAAGTACAAATGAAATGAGAGTCAATTTTTTTATTTATTTCGGTATCGGTGGCTGCTCAAACATTTTCTTTTTTCAATATTTGGGCAATCAGTGATACTTGATGTGTTTTTTTTATGAAAAAACATCGTGAAACGTCGTAATTTTTATTTTTTTATTTAGCAAATTTTATTGAAAAGAGAAGTCATTTTTTTAGATACTAAATGTGAACCAGGTATTCTACTCTGAAATTCCTCTTTGGGAAATTTAATAAAGAAAAAAAATATATTTTTAAAATTTATATCAAAATTTACATTGCCTAGTAAATTGCTTGGTTAATATTTAAGGCGACGGGTGGTCTTAATTAGCGACGCCAATCGATAAATTGATAGCAACTAAACCGGATATCTTTATAACAATTTCGAATGAATATATACTATTTATCGAGCCTCTCGGAAAGAATATATATGTATATATTATTTACTTAATACTTATATTAACTTTTTGATCTGTTTTTGCAGTCGAAATTTGGATTAACGCCATAAGTGGCCGTTTTTGGCGGTAATTCATATTTCGAGTAGAAGGCAGACCAAACAGTTAATTATAAGTATTGAATAAATAACTAAAAATATGTTAAATGCATGTCAACAAAAGTGATACCTAATAATTATGTACATATTTACAAAAAGAAATTGTCTGCCCCACTGATATTGTCCAACGTGCCCAGAATGCTAGCGGCGTTCCCTCTTTGGATGGCCAACCCTAAACGTTGGCCGAGGTAACTGCCAGCATTCCGGTCCCCAGAGAACTCGATCAGTCGGGCAGACAACTCTTGAAAGAGTTTGCGGGCCTCCGGTCCCCACGGCCCCAGTGTTTCCACGCCAAAAATTGAATAAATAGTATATGTTCTTTTCGAGATGCTCGAACTTCGAAATTCTTAAATTTCGAAGGTTTAGATGCTAACAATTTAAATCAAATGGCGTCACTAGTGTGCCCTACCCGTCACCTTAATTCGGTTTTACAACGTTTCACGACTTACACATTTGTACAACATATTTTTAAAAAAGATTTTTGATTCACAAATTTTAATGATACTGAATAAAAAGAGGATGCAAAATAATCCCTATATAAAATATAAATAGCGATTCTTCTGATACCTTTCATTTCTTATTTTGTGGTTGAAATAATATTTTTACGAATTAATTTTTTTTTACAATTAGATATTCTCCCATATTTTTTTTTCAAGGAAAGTAAATAATAATGATTATTTAAATAAATAAGTCTACTTACAAAGCTTTAAATTAGTACTCTGTGTCCCACGCTGGCCTTTCCTTTTGCCATTTTTTACAATATAAAATTTAAAAAAAGTAAATATCAACTATACGTTCTTTAAAATATTTTTTTCTCAATAGTAATATCTACAAACCACCTTATTATAAATTACGATCTAAATTTGTTACCGTCCTAAAGCTCATGTCATCTCGTGCCAACACGAAATGCTAAAATGGGTTGGCACGCATTTTGTTCCGGGACTATCCTTAGTCCACGATTTGTAATAAGGGGGAAAGTAGTTTGATAATGTAAATACTTATTATGACCAATTTCCTTTCTAAAATTTATTGAATAGATTCAGTAAATGTACAAAGATTTATGTGCTTGTCTACTACCATCCTGAACCCGTCGCCCTTCTTCCAGGAAATATTTATCAAGGAATACCTGAAGCACTACCACACGAATCTGGACGCAAAGGACTCCTCGCCGTCCATAGATGAGGTGAACCACCTCCTGTACGAAGTGGATGCTTTTGCGCTGGCGAGCCACCTATTCTGGACGCTGTGGTCCGTGGTCAATGCTAGCAAGAGTCAAATTCCTTTTGGTTATTGGGTGAGTATTTTTTTATTTTATTATTGTAATTATTAATTAGAGTTGGTTAAATGTAACCTGATTAATTATTATAATTTAAATTGTTAATCCGTCGTTAAATCCGTTAATAATTGCCGTGTGGTCCCGGCAGAGTAGAATAGGCCACCCTCACTCTTACCGAGGTGTCGTAAAAGGCGACTAAGGTAAAGCTGCTGGCATGATCATCAGCACCCAGAGAAGGAAAACTCTGCATTTATATCAAAACCCTCGCCAACCCGTCTGCCAAGCGTGGTGAGTATGGCAATTACCCCTCATGTGATTGAGGGAGGCCCGTGCCCCAGCAGTGGGGACTTAAATGGGCTGATGATGATGATGATGATGATGATGAAATTGTTAATCATGATCACAGATTACAAAAAGTAATCATGATTACTTAAGTCTGATTAAAAGTAAATGTGATTACTTTTGAATAAACCGTGGGAGAGCCACGCTTCGAGATGAATGGGCTGACTCAACCAGAGTGATACCAAGGCCTCACAGAAAACCGGCGTGAAGCAGGACTGTGCTATGTTTCGCTGCGTGTGTGAGGTCCCGGAGGCCCAATCCGGGGAAAGGGATTTAAAGGTTGGCAGCGCACTTGTGATTCCACTGGTGTCGCGGGTGCCACGGGCAATCGCTTACCATCAGGTGATCCGTCTGGTCATCTGTGACTGTGATAAAAAAAATGAGTTGGTTACAATGTAATCTGATTAATGATTATCATTTCATTTCGTAATTATTAATCATGATTACCGATTACAAAAAGTAATCATGATTACTTAAGACTGATTAAAAGTAAATTTGATTACTATTATGTTATACATAATAACTTTTAATCAGATTTCATGTTATGGAACTCTGATATTTATAAGACCTATGTATACTAACATGTGCAATAAATGAATTGAATTGATTGTTAATCATGGCTAAATATTACTAAAAGTAATCATAATTACTTTTATATTATGTTACTTTTAATTTGAATCAGATTCGATATTCGTAGGCATAAGATACATATTTCGACATCCACGTCAACAATAGACATTTATATCTTGTTCTTGGTCTGGTCTGGTAGCTAGGTATAATAAGAGTGTTTGTTATAATGATTTTGCAATAAAGCATTATTTACTGAGGCAAGGGTCACCAAGTGCAATCGACCCAGTCAAATTATCTTGTATATTTTATTTATGAAAATTATAATTCATCGATTTATTGTTTCTTCCCAGGAATACGCGCTATCAAGACTAGAAATCTACCTGCGTCTAAAACAGGAAGTGATGAAGAAGGACAAACTCGGCTTCCCGCAGAAGAGGAAAATCTGCGAGGTGGACATATGAGAGGGATGCGCCGCACTTACGTTGTAAGCTGTCCCTCTCTAGCGCCGGCGGAGTGAGCGAGACGAGGTGTGCCTGTAGCGTAGTGTTGCGAATGTAGCGAAGGAGGGGTTGCTCTCATGAAAAGAGATTATTTAATTCAAAGAAACAATATACAGGTATAAACAACAACAGACAGTGCAATAATGCGCTCTTATCGCTTACAGCGATTCTTCCAGGCAACATTATAAAGAGGTAATTCTATTCAGATTTTTATTTCTATAAAATCATCATGGCGGTTTTAATTACATGAAAATTAATCAGTTATAATCGTGTATTGGGATTTCTTTTCATTTTGCATTCGTTATAGTCCATGTCAAATTATTAAATGTAGTCTACAGTAAAAAAAATGCATTCTTCTACTGTAGATTCCCGGGTTACGATTGTTAGTCCATGATCCATAAGTTGGGGAGCAGGTAATTACAATGAAGCAACCCACGACCGACCTTCGCAACCCTAGACAGGAGAACTAGATCAAAAAAATCAAATTCATATATTTACAAAGTTTTTTAAGAATGTGTTTTAATTCAAATAGTATTAAAATCTGTATAAAAATTTAATATTATCAGAATCAAAATTAATGATAAATAATTCTTTACCTATCCTATACCTATATTTGTGCGCCTACAAAGGGCAAGACATAGTGTTACACTTACAAAAACATTTTAACATCTGTATCATTCCACCTATGTTTTACAAACAAAAGATTTGTATTTATTTGTAAAAGTAAAATATTGTGAATTGTTTTAATGCTACAAAAGTTCTTCTCATGAGAGTTACACTAAGGTATTACAAAATGCTGAACATAGATTCTACTTTAAAATGTATCTATTTGAAAGGCTGAAGGTTCCTGGGCTATAGCAATTTATTTAAACAAATATTTAATACAATAAAGAGAAAGTAAGTATTATTAATTTTAAAAATAATATAAAGTAACTGTACATTTTTATACAAAAGTTTTTTAACAAAAAAATATTGTAAATGTAAAAATATTAAAAATGTAGTATGTACCAAGGAACGATATTAATTTCATTTTGTACGTAAATAAAATTGTATGAAAATCATACGGTTTTGTTTCACAGCGATCAAATTCGTATGTTTTTAAGTAAATCCTTTGTGCAGTATTGTTTATCGAAATGTACGTACGCATAGTATTTTCAAATGAATACGTCTCCACGATACCCAATCTCCACACGCTACATTTGCTTCTGAGCTTTTTGTTATAACGCCACGTTTGCTGCGGATGATAAAAAATATGTGTCAAAAATGCGTCAAATATATACACTGGTCACATGAAAAAATGTCCAGTAATCGATTTTTTTGGAAAAACTAGTGAATTATTTAAAAATTGACAGTTATAAAATATTATTAAATAAAATACATAGTATTTTAAATGGCTTACTTACAACAGTAAAATAACTCATGTGGGACAGGTATACGTTTTTGTATGGACCTAAACTATATAAATTAATGGTCCACTATAACTTGTCGTTTTAATAATCAGTAATTCGCCTAGACCTGTTTCGATTTCTGGCTAATGGCCCACTAAATATAAATACTACAATTTATAAATAAAAGAGAATTGTAAATATTTACCACATCACTACGTGTCCCTATAAAAGTAATGTAATTAAAATGCAATGTAAGTATTATTAATATTTATGCATTTTTGACACATGACGCCTTAAATAGCCTTAGGAACAATCTCAACGCTCAAAAAAAATCCATTACTCACTTTATTCCATGTAAATATCTCAGTGAATTATAGTGACTAAAACATTTAAATTTTAGATAACTAGGTTTAAAGTGACTTTTTTAAATAAAAATCCACGTAATACAAAAAAAAAAACATCACATCAACTTGTTTTACATTTTTTTACCAAATGAAAAAATTGATCTTTTATTTAAACTATATAAAAAGTACAAAAATATTTAAAATACAAGTTTTAATAACTTGTCTTGTATTTGAATAAAAAAATCGAATTTTGATATCGTAAGACTTGCTAATAGTAATTTTAGTATCAACCAAAGCTTACTAAAACTACTAAGTTAGTAGTTTTTATATTTTGATGATAAAGGCGGTGTACTTTTAAAATTTGAAAGAATACTTACATTTTTGAATCAAACTAAAATGTATAAATTAAAAGGTTATAATTTTTTTTTCATTATCTTTAATATAACTGTATTGTTACAAAAAGATTATAATTTCCTGATTTATTTATTACACATTGACACGGAACAAAAATAAATATAATAATATAAAATGTCTCCAATTAATGTGACAAAATTGAAGGAAAATCCATAAATGAAGCCTTACACCTAGGAATTGTGATCTTTAGGTTTTAAGGTAGGCTTTTAGATATTTATTAAATCGACTGTTTCATCAAGGCTGTATTATTTGAATTTTTTGGCTGGTTTTAAAATTATTTCGAAATAGATGCTTATTTTATGGAATGGATTGGAAATATTGTGTGCTTTTTAAAGTAAACTCAAAAAATATCCATTTAATTAAAGTGAGCATTGTCCATGGGTTTGCCCAGCCCAAGGTTATACCCTAAATAAAACTTCTCACGCATATCTTAAATTATGGCACACGAATTTTTAAATAAATGAAATATTTTCTAACGTAAAAAATACCAGGTAAGAAAATTAGTGCCTTGGTGTTGCTAAATTCGTACTTGAAATTTAATTTAAAAACGACTTACTTATCCCTCGGGGCTTAATTTCAGACGTAAAATGTTGGAGAAACTATCAAACGATAAACTTAAAAATATATCAATTTGTGACGTACACTTTACAGTAATTATTGGGAAAAAGTTAATAAAAACCTTTAAAATATGGTAATTTTCATGTTTATAAATAAAATGCGTAACTTAAAAATATTGTTTTCTGTACACATATATGATACTGTAACATCAAGATTTTTTTTTTATAATTTCTGTAAGAAATAAGTCTTAAAAAATCATTTCTTTACAATTTTATTATACTTCCGTTATTTACAATGGCAACTAACTTTAAGTATAATTAAATGTTCCGATCCTATGATCCATTTACGACTTGGACTGACAGCTTAACTTACACTACACTGTACCAGAAGAGTATTTTTTAAGCTTTTTGGTCCTAAATAAGCTTAGGTTGTTTACATGCTAAAATACCTTCACTAGGATTCGAATCCACGACCATTGCGTGAAAAATTAAAGAATGCACCGAGATAGTTGAAACGTATAAAAAAAGGTTGAAACATTTAATTATATTAAAATAATGTACAGTCAACTAAAATAAGCTCGAATATATTTTTTCAGAGCACCATTAGTTATTAAAACATTCCTTTAAATTATTAATACTTAAATTTAATTTAAAAAATATAATTGCATTTAAGGACTAAGATCGGATAAATAACAAATTATTAAATTTGGAATCTTATATTTGTAAGAATAAAAATCATTTTTCTATTATACTAGCACAAATATATTATTCAATTAATAAGGAGGTACCTAAAATATAGGACCTTTCAAAAGAAAAAAAGATATGTGCATGTATAATATAAAAGTGTTAAAAAGCGAATATTATATCGTTGGATGTGTGTGTTATTTCTGCAAAATGCGGTCCTGGCATCAATGCAGACAATTAAGTTTATAATTAGTACAGTTTAAATGAAGCACAATGTTTGTTACAGAAAGTATATAAAAAAATCATAAGTTAAAAAAATCCGATGTGTAAAGCAGATTCTAAAGGAGTCAATTTTATTTATTTATTATGTAGTCATGATCCATAACCACCGGAAATGGGGGCTTTTCGAAACATCCTATAGATGGCGCACTGTTGGCCTGAGGTCCAACCTCAGCCACGGACATGCATGCTAAATAGACTGAGCCTTTTCCGCGAAAAACCGCGCGAAGCCTTTAGTACTGGGGTGACGTGCTGGGCGGCGTTCTTTCTCTATCGCACCCGTATAGAATCTGCGTCAGGGTCGGTTGGATCTCTCTCACACTCTGTGAGGTTTTTTTCCAAAAATGGCATAATACCTTTAAAGCGCACGTTTTTCTTGTTCCATGACTTCAACAGCATTGGTTGTTTCGGTCGTCAAATTGACATTTGACATATCACGTACAAAAATAACCAATCACCTTGTAGACAGACCTCTAATGGATTTTTCACACGCGATGGTCCCCATTGGGTTGAGAGCTAATTATACTAAGAGGTGATTTTTTATATTTTCTGTAACATATCTTTTTTAGCATATTTTTTAAGGAACTGTAAACTATAAAAACTTAATAATACAAGTGTATATGTGCAATTGTCCATCTGGATATATGTTATCGAAATGAGTGAGTTCATAATCTAAGCTAGTCAGTTTATAATTTAACCAGCTGACAAAAAACCCATCCAACCTACACTTGTATTTTTATACATTCAGTGGATCATCACCGCACATAACGTATTTTTCATAAAAAAACACTAAATTCACAGTTTCATAAATTAAAAAGTAAACCACCTTATTATAAATCGCGATCTAAAGTTATTACCGTACTAAATCTCATGTCATACCGTTCCAACACGCAATGTTGGCTGGTATGAACTTTGTTCCAGGACTATAATTAGTTCGCGATTTGTAATAAGGGGGGAAATGTTTTATTGAAAGAAAGAAAGGAAATCGGTCATTTGACACATCATCATCATCATCAGTCTATTTAAGTCCCCACTGCTGGGGCACGGGCCTCCCTCAATCACATGAGGGGTAATTGCCATACTCACCACGCTTGGCAGACGGGTTGGCGAGGGTTTTGATATAAATGCAGAGTTTTCCTTCTCTGGGTGCTGATGATCATGCCAGCAGCTTTACCTTAGTCGCCTTTTACGACACCTCGGTAAGAGTGAGGTGGCCTATTCTACTCTGCCGGGGACCATACGGCGTATATTTATTTTATTTATTTACGTTATTTGACACAATTAAAAGAAAAATCACAGTGCATAATTTAAACTTAAAACTAAAATTGTCAAATATTGCAGTATTTATACCTACGTACCATTATTTATGCATTATTCAAACATTTCAATACAAAAAAGAAAAATTTTAAATTTGCCCAAAGAATTAAAAAGTTAATAAATTTCTTGCCCTATAACAACGTCTTAAAACCGATTTCCTTTTTTAATTTTTTGGGAAATTATGGAAGTTCCCAATGTTGATGTAAAAAAAGACAAGCAATAAAACGTTTTATTTTTTAACCTTAAGTGCTTCAAGGTTCTATTAACATTTGTATGAAAAATACGCTGTGGGTGGTTAGATGTGTCCGAGTGTATATTATTTTTAGGGTGTCACCAGACCAATGGATCGATCAATGGTAGAATAGGATAAGTCGACGTCGATCGATAGTTTCTACGATAATTTATAGCTACCAGAACAACTGATTATCGATTAATATGAATTAATGAAATAATTGGTTCATCGGACGGTATTCGTCGATCAATTCGAAGTAGCCCAACAACTTCGATCGACGTTGATCGATGCCTTCGATCGATTGGTTTGGTAACACCGTTATTTAAAAAACATGTACAAATATTATAAATTTGACTGTTGAAGATATAATGATACCTATATCTGTACTTACTTTTAGTGTGTTGTGATAATTGATTTGATGTATATTATTGATTAATATTTAAATTATGGATATTTGTTTGTATTCGTAGATAGTAATTGAGAAATTATTTAAATAAATATTGTTTAAAAATATGTATCCGTTTATTTATATGACCTCCTTACACACCTCACATCAGGTACTTCAGACCTTAAGGTGAAGGGTAGAGCACATTAGCGCCGCGAAGTTTTTTTTTTAATAAAATAATAATAAAAAATAAAATTTCTTTATTTACCAAAAAAGTTTAAAACAGCTTACAGTAATACATTGACTCCCACACTAGGCGAAGCCTGTCTCGTGGGAATCATATCAGATTGATTTACCAGGTGTGCGGCTTATTACTATAGCAAGTTTTAGAAAATATAATTAAATGTAATCAGTACACAGTGTGTGTGTGTGTTTGTGTGTGTTCGTGTTTGAACGTGAGTGTTGAGTGCTTACAACCCGGGCGGATAAAGAATTGGATCAGAAATAGCGGCGCATCTATTCACTTCTCGCTCGCACACATATTTGCGTCTATACTCGCACTCGTTGGGTGCGAGTATAGACGCAAATAGTGTGCGAGCGAGAAGTGAATAGATGCGCCGCCATTTCTGATCCCATTCTTTATCCGCACGGGTTGTACAGTCGTTTGCGTTTGTGCGTATATGAGTGAGTATATGAGTTTTAATTCAGTATTGCGAGAATTTATCATTTACTTTCAATCAGCTGACCCGCTTGCTCATTGGTCGCCTTTAAAAAGTACCTTCCTTTTATTTAAAAAAATGCACATGTTTTTGTAATCGAAAAATTTGCGGAACTTTGTATTTGAAAAACTGAAAAACAGTTTTTTGAATACAAAATCAGACATGTTTTTGTAATCGAAAAATTTGCGGAACTTTGTATTTGAAAAACTGAAAAACAGTTTTTTGAATACAAAATCAGACCCAAAAATAGTGCAAAATTATCAAATAAATAGTGTAGGTACAGGTTTGCAGAGTCTCCGTATCTCCGATATCATCATCATCATCATCATTTCAGCCAATACACGTCCACAGCTGGACATAGGCATCCCCCAATGTTCTCCACAGAGATCTGCCCTGCGCTGCCCGCATCCAGTGGATTCCCGCAACCTTCACCAGATCGTCGGTCCACCTTTTGAGGGGCCTGCCACGGCTGCGACTTCCTGTACGTGGCCTTCACTCGAGGACCTTTCCGCCCCAACGGCCGTCTGTTCTCCTCGCTATGTGCCCTGCCCATTGCCACTTGAGGCATGCAATCCTTTGGGCTATGTCTGTAACCTTAGTTCTCCTGCGGATCTCATCATTTCTGATACGATCACGCAGGGAGACTCCGAGCATAGCTCTCTCCATTGCTCTCTGGGTGACATTGAGCCTCCTTAATTGGCACATTGTAAGCGGCCACGTTTCGGTTCCGTATGTCATCACTGGCAACACACACGCATTGAAGACTTTCGTCTTGAGACACTGCGGTAGGTGGGTGGGCCGAAAATATGCTGCGTAGCTTCCCGAACGCTGCCTAGCCGAGTTGGATTCGTCGATCGACCTCTTTCTGGAATCTCCGATCGGATCTATTATAGATCCGATTTAGAAGCTAAAAATGTAAATCAACTGGCGTTAATGTGCTCCCAAAAATCAATTCGATAGTACCTTTTTATCGACTGCCTGCTAGGATTTCACCACAGAGAGCCTACAATGTCTTTTCCAGACAAAAGAGACGCTCAGCGATTGGAAAGGGACGGGGATAAAGATTGGCCTGAATTAGATTTTCGGAAGTCCTGGTAGGACTGTTTCATTTAAGGCGACGGGTAGCCCTAACTTGCGACACCATTCTTTTTTAATTGTTAGCTACTAAACCGGATCTATTTTATACAATTTCGGGGTTACAACCTCTCGGCAAACACTTTTACTATTTATTAATTAACCACGCACAAATGTTGGGTACGTTTTTGTACGCGTAAAATTGATTACCGCCAAAAGCGACCAGTTTTAGCGTTAATCAATTTTTCGCGTACAAATGTTGGGTCCGCATTTGTGTATGGTTACTTAATAAATAGTATAAGTGTTTGCCGAGGCTGTAACCCCGAAATTGTATAAAATAGAACCGGCTTAGTAGCTAACAATTAAAATCGATTGGCGTCGCTAGTGTGCCCTACCCGTCAAGTGAATCATGGTTTCACGTTTCAGAAACCTTCAACGCCGAGCTAATGGTAGAATATGCATATAGATTACAATATTTACATTATACACTTCGAATTACTTTTACTCATAATAAAGTAAACACATTAAAGAGACAATAGACTTTACATATGTTGTGACATTGAAATTAAAACTCTAAACAAATAGAAATAGGTGCTTTATCCAAACTAGTGTTGCTTATCGATAGTCTATCGATAGTAAAGTAAAATCAGTAGTATCGATAGTCTATCGAGACACTAGATAGATAAATAGATAATGTTTATTTGCATCAAAGGACACACATGCATACATTTTACCGTCACCTCAAATTAAAAATTCAAAACTTTTTTTCACATGGTTTATTTAACAAACTATGTAGCTGGCACATGAAAGTAAATCAACCACCTTATTTTTTAACGTTTACATCCCGAAAACCCCATAATAGGTACAACTTGTGCGGATAAAGAATGGGATCAGAAATGGCGGCGCATCTATTTACTTCTCGCTCGCACACTGTTTGCGTCTATACTCGCACTCGTGGGTGTGCGAGCGAGAAGTGAATAGATGCGCCGCCATTTCTGATCCTATTCTTTATCCGCACAGGTTGTATCGTGAATAAAGTCTATTTAGCATGTTACATTAACAAAATAAGAAAAAATAAATTTTCCGCGTGGATATTTTATTTATAATATAGTAATATTCTAATCCGTAATTTAATTTGATAAGACTGTATTTTTTTTTTATGATATAGGTGGCAGACGAGCAGACGGATCACCTGATGGTAAGCGATTACCGCCGCCCATGGACGCCTGCAACACCAGTGGTGTCACAAGTGCGCTGCTTACCTTTTAACCCCCTTCCCCTGGATTGGGTCTCCGGTACCCTCACTCACGCAGCGAAACACAGCGCATGCACTGCTTCACGCCGGTTTTCTGTGAGGACGTGGTATTACTCCGGTCGAGCCGGCCCATTCATGCCGAAGCGTGGCTCTCCCACTGTTCTGTTCTGATAATAATGTAGCTACTGATGGCGTGTATGCAATAAGTTTAACAAACTTAGTAAGAAAATCGACTTACACCTTTTCAACTCCAGCATACCAACGGTGAGACGGCTTCTGGGCGAACGGTTCTTCCAACCGCAAAATATGTAAAACATATATTATACATAGAAAAATATATAGATATATAATAATTGCAGTTAGTTGGAATTGATGTTAAGGAATGTTTCGTTTTGCTGAATATCCACATTTATATATTTTAAGTTTATATCTGTTATACTTCTACTTAATATCTATCTGTGTAGACTTATAAGTGATTTCTCTGTAACCATACTGATGTAATCACACATAAGTACGTTATTACGTATACGTTAATGTATTTTTTATGTATAATTCTATTGTATTAATTCAATTAAATTTAAATTATAACTCAGTGATCAAGTGACTAACATTCTGACAATTTTGTTTTTCTGTAAGTCAGCATGTACAATTGAATAAATAAATAAATAAAATAATATTTAAAATAGCTATATAATTTGATATGAATGTAATGTTAATTTAAATTGATTTGATAGTGTGATAATGTTTATTTTAATGTATGTGGGTGTAATTTACCCGAATAAAGATGATTGAAATTCTATATTGTTTGGAACAGCTAATTTTTTTAACTTATTTTGTTATTCTAACATGCTAAATGGACTTTCGAGGTTATAATTTTACGAGGTTGTAATATGATGTTTCGGGATGTAAACGAAAAAAAAATAATGGTGTATACATACATAACAGAATTAAAAATAATTCATTTATTTACAAATAATAATTGAGAGCCTTATTCTCCAGTACTCAATATTGAAGTCAAGTCGGAGATTTGTATGGACGAATGAAATCCCAACATTCGACATCAATGTCGAGTGCACCAATGTTGAGTGAGAATTGCCCCTCAGCTTATCCATACCATTATAATCATGGGAGTGAATCGGAACCCCAGATATTACTTTAATATATATATATTTATAGTGACACAGTATATTGACTCTCCTCAGCCTGATGGTAAGCAAGATAAGAGCCCACGTTGCAATTACAACGGAAGTGATGTCAGGCATCAGCTCCGTTGGCACCGTCATACTGGCCCGCGAGATGCTTCTTCACGCTTCGTTTGAAGGAATCCATATTGTAGGAAGGAGGAAATGCATGCGCCGGCAACGAGTTCCATTTCTAGATGGTGCGGCAGAAATTTCTTTTGACATCGGTTTTTTTCATATTTTTTTTATTTATTATATTTTGTGCCACTAAATTAAAGTTATTTAGACTGCAAAATGTAAATTGTTCTTGTAAAAAAAACATAATTCAAAATCTTTATTTATAAATCTTCAAAGATCCTTATGTGGTAGAAATACCCCTTATCCGCACGAAGCGATTTGCTTCCACATTTATAATGCGGACGGCTAAGGAATGGAACTCTCTGCCGAGATCTGTTTTTCCTGACCACTATAATCTGGGCATCTTTAAGGCAAGAGTGAACAGGCATCTTTTAGGCAAACGCGTATCATCCTAGACCTCATCGTCGCTTTCCATCAGGTGCGATTGTAGTCAAGCGTTGGCTTATTGACCAAAAAAAAAACATATTAACAAAAACAATTTTATAAATAATTTAGTGACACAAAATACAATAAATAAATTTACTTAAAAATACAATGCCAACTTCACTTTTCTTTTCTCGATAAATATTCGTATTTAATTCAGGTTTGCTTCTAGACAATACGATATATGACTATTTTTTTTTTATTTTTGCAATCAAAAGACCTCTCAATGATAGAAACATCGTTGAAAGAATCACTTGATTCTCATTTAAACTACCTGAGATATCACAACTTTAAAATCACATTATTTTGGGCAAACCCAAAACGCTCCATACAAATGGCAACTTAGATGTGACGTCACACTTAAGTATTTTGTATGCATTTCATTTGAATTTTATATGGTAGCTATGTCAAGTGTTTCGTTTATGTCAATGGTTCTATTATAATAATTGGTGCAAATTGTATAGGTTATTCAATGGTATAATTATTTTTTAATAATTTCATAGTTTTAAAATGGACTTGCCCATGAATCTTTGAATGACCATAAAACCGGCTAGACGTTATATTTTTAATTGAGAATTTTTGCCATTGGCACATATTGACCTATATTTTGATAAAATATTTATATTTTGTAAAATGTTGAGCTTAGTCATATACCCTATTGATCAGCATAAGGAACTACGAGAATCCTTGGGGTCAGTAAAAGACATATAAGCATAAAGCTCGAAGCCGATAGCTCCTGAAGCGCGCTTGGACTCTTTGGTGGCGCGGAATTTCATGAATACAGAAAAGTAGTGCTAAAACTAAAAAAAATAGTCTCCTTCAATATTTCCAAAGCTATAGGCTACTGTGAGTACACTAGAATAAGGTATTGGCTTAGAATCATGTTATCCTAACAGCTACTATAGTAACTTATAAATTAGAGTCACAGACCCAAGGGCTAAGCCAGCTTTGGCTCCAGGGGTCGTGTTGGTACATAATGTACTTACAAGAGAAAATTCATGTCGTCATTTAAAGTGTAGAAGAGGAAATAAACATTTTGGACGCGTTCGTTCCCGAATAATGTGTTTCCGTCAAACAAAGTACATTAAATTGATTAAATATTGTACAGTTTTACCAATTTTATAAGTTACACACAGGCAGGCATTTTGGCCTGCGCAGAAATCTTATTATCGAAAACTGCGGCAAAATCTTAACCAATCACAACGCTCCATTTACGCGCGCCAAAAATTAGGATTTCTTATTGGTTGATGCCTAAGCGCCATGTTCGGTGCGAGTGCGCTTAAGAGAGAGATAGCATTCGTCTCTGGATTCGTGTGATATTTAATTTTAACGTAGCGCAATAAAGTCTGTATTTCAACTGCTTTCGCAATCGTAATCAATCGGATTTACCTTGCTCTTCTGCGTAGATGAATTTTGCCGATGTAACTTATAAACGTGGTACAGCTGTACCATAAGAGAATGATAGATAAAATACCCCCTGCGCTGGGTCCACCTTGACTAAGTCAATGTCCCCCATGACTACCCCTCTGCATTCGCCCTTGCACAGACCCTTAGAGTCCTGACAAGACTAATATTACTGGAATTTCCTCTTGTTTCTATATACTTTAGTCACGAGAATACAAATCTAGGTCCTGCAGATCAGCCATATCTTCTACTGGCATCTTTAAAGACTCTATTTTACTTGCACTAATTACTGTCACATCGGTCAAATGCTCGCTATGATACCTCTTCATGTGATTATTTAGCAGACATTTCCTAACAGACATATAGTCACAGTGTTCACATTTAAAAGGTTTCATACCAGTATGAATAGTCTCATGACAAAGGAGGCTATCCTTTCTCGCGGCCTTGTAATCACAGTACTGGCATTTTAGGCCTTCCCCAAGATGCGACATTGTAAAATGCTTCTGCAACTCATATTTGTGCTTACAAGTATAATCACATTTTGGACATTTATTGTCATAGTGGCATTTCTGATGCATTGCAAACTGGCATTTGAATTTTGTCCAGAATTCGCAGCTGTTACAACATAAAACGGCGTCAGATTTGCTTCTTTTGTTGTGCAAAGCGATTTGGTCTTTTGTTTTCGTTGAAAAATCGCAGTTAACACATTTGTACGGTTTGTTCCTGTCGCCTGTGTGATGCCTTTGAAAATGTCTCTGCACTGAAGCTTTGAAACGAGCCGTATAGTTGCACATATGGCATTGAAACGGTTTATCTTTATCTTCAGATTCGAGGACTTGAATACTATTCCAATCTAAGCAATCAGGATCTAATGTATATTTTGGAGCCTTTTCACCCGTTTCAGATTCTTTTTCACTTTCAAGCGATACATTAAATTCTTCTCTTTGCTGAATTGTAACTTCTTGAACTCTATTTTGTTTCTTAATATTCATTTCTTTATAATGTCTCACATTATGTTTTTTACTTTCACATCTGTAATAAGTTTCGAATTCGCAAAACGTACATTTCAAAACATTCTCCTGACGACTTCTCTGCTTGTGAATATTCAATCTCCACCTGACTTTAGTGGAGAAATCGCAAAAGTCGCACGTACTCATATCTTCTGCCACCTCATTGTGAATTTTCGCTAAATGCCTCGAAATGTGCCCATCAAAACGCGTCATGAATGGGCACTTATCACATTTGTAAAACACATTTTTTTCAACTGTGTCGTGCTTTTTGGCATGTTTCGCTAAGTTGTGTCTGTACGCAGTTTCGTAGCCACATTTCGGGACATGGCACTTGAAAGTTTTGGCTAGATGTTTGCGTTTGTGAGCGTTGAGGTTCCACTTGTAAAAGGACGTGTAGTCACAATGTTGGCACTTGTGTAGCTGTGGGGGTTTCGGATCAGGGGTTGACAACTGTGTATCTTGATGTTTTATCACTAGATGCCTGTTCAAAGCCGTTGGGTATTTCGTTGTATACTCGCATATGGTGCACGAAAAAGGTTTGGAGTCCCCATGGCCGATGAGGTGGAATTTCAGGCAGTTTTTGTAGATAGTTGTATAGTCGCACTGAGGACATTTTAGAATGTTTGTCTCCTTGTATCTCTTTTTAGATGTCTTAAATTGTGTGCTGTAATAGAAATATTATTTAAATTTGAGATAATTCATTAATAATTAAATCACAGTCCCCGGCTGTGACCTTCACCGGGTCAGTCCCCTCATAATGTGACACATAACTACATACTTCAGAGTATTATTAAGTAGATCATAATAAAGCTTTCATTATATTTTGATGATATAATAATGACGTCTCACAAATCTCTGAGTGTGGAAGCGAGAGCGCGGGACAAGCTATAGAGAGGCACGATCGGTATTAGCATTCGGTTTATGGCAAAAGTACGCAATTTTTGATATATTTTTCTTATGAAGTTACAAAGTAAAATTATCTTTTAAATTGAATTCATCATCATCATCATTTCAGCCAATAGACGTCCACTGCTGGACATAGGCCTCCCCCAATGTTCTCCACACAGATCGGTCCTGTGCCGCCCGCATCCAATGGATTCCCGCGATCTTCACCAGATCGTCGGTCCACCTTGTGGGCTTGAATTCAATTAAATTGTTAATCCATACTAATCCATACTAATCCATACTAATATTATAAATGCGAAAGTAACTCTGTCTGTCTGTCTGTCTGTCTGTCTGCTACTCTTTCACGCCAAAACTACTCAACGGATTTAAATGAAATTTGGTATACAGATAATCTAGACCCTGAGAAAGCACATAGGCTACTTTTTATTGCGAAAAGGGGGTTGTAAGGGGTTGAAAGGGGGGTAAAAAGTTACTTTTCCACGCGGACGGAGTCGCGGGCGGCCGCTAGTAATTTATATTCCTTCCTAGAGACCTTCAAGAGAAGAATGTACTCTTTTTTAAAAATGCCGGCAACACATTAGCGATCTCTCTGATTTCGCGGATGTTCATCGGCGGCGCTGATTACTTTCCATTAGGCCTCGCTTGCTCGTTTGTCGCCTCTAGCTTAAAAAAAAAATCATAAATAAGCCTTAATATTTATAAAAAATTTGTTGACTGTAAAATTTTACATAATAACAACGCCCAGAAGAAAACATAGATGAAAAATCGTATATACTACAGCTAATGGCAGCAAGTAGATAAATACATAACAAGTAAATTATTTACCAAACTTTGCTGAAGGGTAATAAATTCGCCCTGTTGGTCTAGTGATTTAAGTATCCGGCCGTGATCTTAGGGTCCTTGGTTCGATTTCCAGGTCAAGCGAAAAGTATGTTTCTAATTTCGGGTTTGTGATCACCAATCCGCATTTGGCAAGCGTGGTTATTAAGCCTAATCCAATCATAGTAGCGATAACTTGATTTCTATGATGGAGGCCTTTACTATGGCTGATAATTTTCACATGTGATTAAAAATGTCGTGTTTACACTTAAATGTAGTGACTCGGTACCAAGCAAATGTATTTTTTCGCTGAAATTTATGAGGGATTCGAATGACATTAGAAAATAGTAATTAAATAGTATTTTTGACATGGTGTTGGACAATATTATTGACTAGGGGCTATCGCGTGTGAATACTCCACAAGATAAATTACTACTGCCCTAAGGTTGAAATTCAACAGCATTGTTTGAAGAACGATTTAGAGAGTTTGTTAGATTTTCGCGTTGCATTATAACTATAATGTATCAATACGGGGATTAACACGATATTTATTATGTGAAACAACATTGTGTACTCACAAATTTGGCTCGACAACAAAATAAAAAAAAAATCGATAAGCGAATAAATTGGCAATAGCAGAACATCTACTGGAAATGGGAGTTAATCATTGGATGGAACTACATGACCCGAAAATCCTCTCCACCGATCGTCATTATCATACCAGGATAGTACGTGAAGCGATTGAGATCCAGAAGTATAAGACTTTCAATCGGAAGGATGGATTTAAAATATCATCCACATGGAATCCAGTAATTAACAAGTGCAAACCCCGTGCTAGGCCGTTACTAACGCAAACAAACACCGATACTGTTAGTGTAGTGTGTTGGAGTAGCTTCACTGACATTTCATCTAGTGGCGAATTAATATCAAAAAATTTGAGGGTGTCTGAAGATTCACAGCCCGGCCCCAGGAGACGACGCCGTGCTCCGCCAGTCCGCTCGTGACCGCGGCTGCTGTAACGTAGCCGAAACGTCGAGCCAAATATGTGAGTATATAATGTTGTTTCACATAATAAATATCGTGTTAATCCCCGTATTGATACAAACGATTTAGAGTCCGTGAAAGAAGTCCAGCGGAAAAAAGACGGTACTAATCAAACACGGTACTAATTAAACCTAGAACACCATAAATGTTACGTTATCAAGGGTCGCAAAGGTCAGACGGCTTCATTGTAATTACCAGATTTCCAAAAATCTTGGATCATGGTCCAAGAGTACCCCACGAAGCCATGGTTTTGGAAGCATGGGAATGACATGCTGAGATAATTAACCTTGAAAACCATACCTATTAATCACTGTGTCTTCTTCACAACTCTCTTGATCGGTTCCCAACATCGGATCAGTGCCCTTTTCTTCTTCTACCTCAACCTTCACCCAAACGCTCGCAAACATGTTCAACATTTCCTGTTGAACATTATCCTTTTCTTGCTCAACGTTCATAGATTCTTGCTCTGTTAAAGATTCCTCATCAATGTCTGATTCTTGGTCTTCTGTAAGAGATTCTTCCTCGAGGTGTTCTTCCTCCATTGTTCCTTCATCAATTTTTGATTCTTGATCAATGTTTCCTTGTTCCGCCATGTTTTTTATTATTTTCAACTGTTTGGCTTTAGATGTGCGTCGTAAGAGCTTGTTCAGATTTTAATTTGTGTTTACTGGAAAAGAGAAGTATTTCTTCACATAATTGCTTGACAAACAATAAAACTTATAAGTGTTAAGTTATTATGATTTATGAGCGGTGAGGGAAAACATAGTGAGGAAACTTGCACATTTCAGATAGTTTCTGAAACGTGTAACCATGTTCAGTTGGGCTAGTTTCCCTGTTAAAGGATTGCAAAGGTCAGACGAGTCGCTTCATTGTAATAACCAGACTCCGCTAATTCTGTATCATGGTCCAAGTGTACTTTGGCTCCAGAGAGAGAGAGCTTTGGACGTAACCTGGAATTACATAAGACTGGTACACGTCACTGGTAAATCGAGTGTGGGGAAGCTACAACAGCATCCTGAGGGTAGTGGCAGATGATCCGCATGCACCTGTGGTAAGGCACTACGTGCAAACCATGACCGAAATTTCAATGGACACATCCGCCGGGTCGAGTTTGCAATGCGTGCCCCTAAGGTACATGGTGGTACGTAAGTAGCTTAAATAAATAAATAAAATAAAAACCCCTACCTATTTACTAACCCTTTTATTAAGTTTTTTAATATAATTGTACTAATCCATGCACCTATGTATGTTGTCTGCAATAAAGAAATTTGAATTCAATTGAATGGGATGAGGAGAGTTTTGAAGTAACGCTCTATCAAATTGACTCCATTGTATCAGACGGATCATCTGATGGTAAGCAATTCCTACTGCCCATGGCCAGCTGCAACACCAGCGGAGTCAACCTGGCAACCTTTAAACCCCCCATTATCCCAGATTAAACTGACGCCAACACAGCAGAAACACTCAAGCTGGTTTTCTGCGAGGCGGTGGTATCATTCTAATTGAGCTAGCCCATTCATGCTGCATTCTCAAGGTTGTCTGTATGAGCCATTCATAAAAGCCACTAAACATAATACAAGAAAACATTTAATGAGTTATCTCAGCAGGAATATAACTACTAGTATGGTATTTAGGTTACAAGATAACCTTATCTTGATCTGTGAAAATCTGATCACTTAGTTATTTATTTATAGAGGTAGGTACTGTCGCCGAATTTTCCAGTGTACTAGCTCTAGGCGATAAACGCTTGTACACGCAGCGGAGTGGGCGAAGCTAATCCCTGCGTTTACTTATGGCAGTGCAAGCGATTTTGCCAGCTAACTGGAACACCGCTTCGTTCGCTGACCGTCTGACAGACAGACAACCAACAAAATCAGCAAAGGACAATTTTATGTAAATGTATTACAGTATGCTTTGCTCTGGTTCTACAGTTAAACCTCATATGATATCCTAATAAACGCAGTTGTAATGCTCGGTTGTACGTTTTTTGATTTATTTTTACGATGAGGTAAACAAGTGTAACTTTCTGCATGATTTTGTAAGTAAACTCAAGTTATCTAACAATAATTTTGGTTGCCATATATAGCGAGTGACCAAAATAAATACTTACATGTTTATTCTGATACAAAAACTCAATAAAAATAAGATTTTTAGGTAATTTATTTTAGAGCATCGAAAAATCAATTTTTCTTTCATTCTTTGTGGGTACGTTCTGAAATTCTGAACATTGATAATATTAATAAATAAGTTGGTTTCTCCCAGCTGAAAAATTAAAAATTATGTTTTTTTTTAATATTTAACAAAAGAAATTGTGCAGTAAATAATAACTTTTTATTTGTAAATTAATTTCTTGTTTATTTTTTCTTTTTTTTTGCTCGATTGCATTATAGGAAATACTAAATAAAAATATACTTCTGTATCTTGGATTTTATTATCAAAGTTTTGAACGGATCTGTCAAACTCCTTACTAGTTCATGGCTATGCTCGGATACCTACGTTAACTGGGCAGAGTAAATAAATTGACTATGTAATCGATTAGGGCATAATTACTTTTTTGTAATGGCAACTTTACTTACAAATGTCAATGTCAGTTTGCTAATACTGAAAACCGAAAATATCTACATATCCTTTCAGTCCGGTTTTTGTGAAAAGTCTTATTTAAAATCAATTAAAATGTACACAGAAGTTGATGTTTTCGTTGGAAACTACACTCTTATTGACCCTGAAATATACCAGCTATGGATCGAAGGCTGCTCTTGTGAGTTTTTCAAAGTTTTACACACCACTAACATAGTTTATCAAATATTATTAATATCTCCAGATAAAATGAAGTGCCATGGTTATTTTTGGATGCTCTTGATTGTCCATGAATGCCAAAATACGTACAGTTTGGGCAATTATTGCTACATACTTATAAATTTGAATAATTAGCTATAACATGTTGGCAAGATTTATCTTTCTTACAAGGACATCATAGTAGACTTAACGTTCTGGCTATATAAAAGTTTAAAAAAACATGATGATAATTGGAAGCAGGAAACTTAAAATGGCTTCTCTACGAATTAATCATGCTGCAGCTGTAAATTCACAGTATTTGAAGTATGAAAGTTTTGTGTTTAAATATTCAGATCATGATTTCTCATGCTCTATAATGCCATGATGTTTATTTCCTTTTTATTATTTATCTTGGTAATTAAATAAAACAGTAGTAACTTTCTTCATGATCCATTATATTTCTGACAACCTAAATTGGCGGTAACTTAACAACCGTCAGATTGACATTAGTGATGGATGTCTCTTTTCATAAGGATGTCCTATCAACATCCCCGGTTTCCTAGACAAGCACTTAAAATTAATTAGGAATCCCTGTAAAGAACACAATCGTTAAACTTACTAGGCCTTTTAACATTTCGACCTGTTCTAGTGACATAGCCGGATTCTGTATTAATTATACTGGAATTATCATCACTTACACTAGTTGACTCTTCACTTAAAGTTGAATCTGTCAAGCTTTCAGCAATATTATGTAAATCACTAATTAAATTATGACTGGTAGTTTTCGCTATACCCTGACCAGACATCTGGTCGTTCCTTAAAGATGCATCCGGCATATCATTATTAGAACTACCAGTATTTGCAATTATATCAGGTATATAATCAAAATGAGAATAACAATCATCTGCATCCGACTTACAATTACTAATAATAGTATTAGGTTTTTGACAAGGTTTTAAATACACACGATTTCTTCTATACACTTTGCCACTATTATCCCCCACCAAATAAGAACGAGGTTCCTTACATTTATTAACAATTTGACCTTGGAGCCAAGGTGATTCAAGGGTCTTTTTGAAGTACACATCTTGTCCAACATTCAATTCTTCTACTGGTTTTGATGATTTATCATAGTGTTTTTTAACAGCTTTGCAATGATTGGAGTATTTTTCACTATAACACATAACTTTAGGCTTTAAATGTATTTTTGAAATTGGAAGTAAAGAATTTAAATTTCTAGAAAATAGCAATTGTGCTGGAGATGGCATATATGGCTTTGGTGTATTTCTGTAATTAAGCAAGCCAATATATGGATCAGATCCATCTTCTTTACATTTTTTTATAATACTTTTAAATATTTTAACACCACTCTCACTTTGCCCATTAGCTTGTGAGTGTTTTGGGCTTGTTTTAATGTGATTAAAATTATACTTTTTAGAAAACATTTGAAACTTATCAGAGGTAAATTGTGTGCCACAGTCTGTAATTATCAAAGCTGGTATGCCATGTCTTGCAAAAACTGATTTACAATTTACAATTACACAGTCACTTGATAGATTACTTAATTGACATACTTCAATATATTTTGAGTGGTAATCAATAAATACTAAATAATCTTTATTATCAAATGTACAAATATCTATACCAATTTTGAGCCAAGGCAGTCTTTCAAAAGAATGATTTATTAGAGGTTCTTTTTGTACATTTGGTTTAAATTTTTCGCAAGGTACACATTTATTAACATAGTCTTCTAAATCCTGGTTAATGTTTGGCCAAAAAATACAAGATCTTGCTCGAATTTTGCAGGTGCTTAATCCTACATGACCTTGATGTATAATTTGCATCATTTCTAGTTTCAGTGAATTAGGTACAACAATTAGATTACTTTTCAATACTATTCCGTCTAGACATCCCAACTCATCTCTAAAAGTCCAAAATTCTTTTAAATTATTTTCCAGTAGATTAATATTTTTTGGCCATCCATTCTTTATATAGTGTATTAATGTTTTTAATATTGGATCTGAACTAGTAGCAGATTTTATTTTTATTAGTTTCTCATTTGATATTGGCAGACAATCCCTGTGTAATCTTACATGACATACTATACTATCATTTAGCATTTCCATTTTTTCATTAACATTTTCAGCACAGCTACGGGACAATGTGTCAGCAATAAAAAGAAATCTACCTGGTTTGTACTTTACAATTAAATTATAGCCTTGCACTGCCAACATCATTCTTTGCAATCGAGCCGGAACTTTGTGCAAAGGTTTTTTAAATAAAGTTTCCAGTGGTTTATGGTCAGTTTCAACTAGTACTTTGCGGCCATAAATATACTGATGCATCTTGTAGCAGCCAAAGACTATGGCTAGCATCTCTTTTTCCAGTTGACAATAATTTTGCTCAGTACTATTAAGTGCACGTGATCCATAAGCAACTGGTTTATTACTTTGCATTACTACAGCCCCCAATGCTGTAGATGAGCTATCAACTGACAATACTATATCCTGGTTTGTATCATAGTATGCTAAACATGGGCTGCTGCACAGTGATTTCTTTACTGATTCAAATGCATGATCCTGGTTACTGTCCCATGAGAATACAACATCTTTTTTTAAAAGTGAGCGCAAGGGTTCTATTAAAGTAGAATAATTAGGGATAAATCGTGAAAGATAATTACACATCCCTAATATTCTCTCTAAATCTTTCTTAGATTGGGGCTTTTGCATGTTCAAAACTGCCTGAACTTTACTAGGATCTGGAGATACACCCTTTTCTGTGAATAAGTGACCAACAAACAATATCTCTTTTACAAAGAACTTACATTTGTTTTCATTAAATTTTAGTCCATTTCTAGCTGCAATGTCTAAAACTTGTTTTAATCTGTCATTTAATTGTTGGGGAGAGTCTGCATAAAGGCATAAATCGTCAACATATGGAATTACCCCTTCTACATTTTCAAACATTTGTGTGATTATTCTACTGAATTCTTCAGGTGCAGAACTAATACCAAATGGTAGTCTGCGAAATCTATACCTGCCGAATGGGGTTATGAAAGTACATAGATCAGAGCTCTGTTCATCCAAATTCAACATCCAAAATCCATTAGATGCATCCAATAATGCAAACACTTTAGCATTTTCCATTTTACTCTTAATTTCATCAATAGTAGGTATTTGAAATTTCGGCTGTACTATGAATTTATTCAAGGCTCTCGGATCTATGCAAATTCTCAACTGCCCATTAGGTTTGCGCACTAGAACTATGTTATTTACCCATTTTGTAGGTTTATCAATCTTTTCTATGACATTTAATGACTCCATTCTATCAAGTTCATTTCGTAGTTCAGGTAGTAATGAAAATGGAACCCGTCGTGCAGCTTGTGTTGGGGATTTGGACCAACAAACAAATTATAATAACTTTAACTTTTATTCTTCAGATGAGATACAATAAATTCAAACAATTTACGTTAGTCTAGTAGTTTCAACGAGCGTAGCAGATATCAGAAGGCGCGGGCGCGGGCGTCCTTTAGACCCCGCGCGCGCCCCTCGCTCCCCCCTCAGCCGCCCGTAATAGTGATGTGCGCGTGAACATCCTCCGGGGCCTTGAAAGGTTTGCTTTCAAGATCGTTACTGCTGGCCGTGGGTATTATGCACATCTTGTTTATTGCTCTTCTTATAACGCCCTTTGTAGTTAGGACATCGGCGACTCTGCTGATCCCATCGGTGCCGGGATATAATTTGCTTATACGAGCCATACGCCATTGTAAGGGTGGCAGATTTTCTTCCTTTAGAATGACCAGATCGCCCTCTTTAAGTTGTCGCTGCTTGGTTTTCCATTTCGTTCTTTGCTGCAACTCAGCTACGAATTCACGGCGCCATCTCTCCCAGAAGTGCTGTCTTAACTGTTCGATGAGCTGGTACCGGTTGGGATGCTTGAAGTTGACTGGAAGCGACGGAACAGCGGTGATCGGCCGTCCGATCAGAAAGTGGCCCGGAGTCAAAGGAGAAGGGTCGTTTGGGTTTGATGAAAGTGGAGTTAGAGGACGGGAATTTAAAATTGCTTCTATTTGTGTGAACAGTGTGGCTAGCTCCTCAAACGTTAGGGAAGCGTTACCAGCTACGCGACGTAAATGATGTTTCGCGCTTTTTACACCTGCTTCCCATATTCCTCCAAAATGAGGTGAATACGCGGGACTAAACACAAACTTAAACCCTTCGTTAGCAGCAAAATTGCTGACGGACTCGCGGCTAGATCTGAGTATTCTACTTATTTCATTGCTTGCACCCTTAAAATTGCTACCATTATCGCAAAAGATTGCATAAGGTTTGCCTCTTCTAGAGACAAACCTTCGTAAGGATAAAATGAATGCTTCGGTGCTCAAATCACTAACCAATTCTAGATGTATGGCCTTGGACGAAAGGCAAACGAACAAACATAAGTAACATTTAGAGATACGATTACCTCTTCCTTTACGGCTAGATATCATAAAAGGTCCGGCAAAATCTACACCACACGAGTAGAAAGGATACGATGCGTAACTTCTTTCTGCCGGTAGATTGCCCATCAATGGCTGCATCGTTTGACCGCGTAAGCGAACACAAATGACACACTGCTTTGTCGTGCTACGTGCCAGACATCTACCACCTATTGGCCAGAATCTTTCTCTTATAGATGCTAGTAGATGCTGTGGTCCAGCATGAAACAACTTTTCATGTTCATGCTGAAATAACAATTTAGTGAAATAATGTTTTGAGTTTAAAACCAGGGGATGTTTTTTATCATAATCGAAATCAGAATTCTGAATCCGACCCCCAATTCTTAACAAACCATTCAAGTCAATGAAGCAATTAAGAGGCAACAATTTAGATTTTCGATGCAAAGGTTTATTAATTTTAATTAATTCAATTTCTTCCGGATAACTTTCTAATTGACAGCATTTTACCAGAAACAACAATGACCTATTCAATTCATCAGCATGTAATGGATCAGTTATTTTCTCGCTTTTATTTCTGCAATTGTATATAAACCGTAGCACATAGCCATAAATTCTTTTCAATTTGTTTAAGTTTGAATATTTATCAAATTCAATATTATTATTTCCAAAAGCAACATTACATTTTACTGGAATCTTTACTTCAGGTAAATCAACAGGAATTTTTGTTTGTGTTTGTGTGGGCCAGTTCGTTTCATCAGTGGCAAGGAACGAAGGTCCTTCCCACCACAGGAAGGAAGAACGCAGCTGATTAGGACTCACACCTCGGGACGCCATGTCCGCTGGATTTTGATCTGTGGGAACATGGCGAAATGTGAACTCACTGGTAAGCTCATTTATCTCGTTTACACGATTGCATACAAACACTTTGAGATCCTTAGGATGCATTTTGATCCATCCAAGAACGATGGTTGAATCAGTCCACAAAATTTTACGATTAATATCACATTGTAACGACTTTAAAACCTTCGAGCATAGACGAGCACCTAGCAGAGCTCCTAATAATTCCATACGAGGTATACTTGTCGTTTTTAACGGAGACACTCTTGCTTTAGCACAAAGCAACCTGACGGTGACGCTTTGATCATTTTTATTTACTGAACGCAAATAAACGCAGGCCGCGTAAGCTTTTTGGGAGGCGTCAACAAAGCAATGCAATTCAGTATTGCCAGGGGAGTCACACAAGACCCATCTGGGGATTTGTATTAATGACAAAGTTGAAAATTCCTTTAAGAGAATTGACCAATTTTTGCAGAACTCTGAGGGTACTGGATCGTCCCAATCAAGCTGACCACATGACCACAATTCCTGTAATAATGTTTTTGCTACAATTATACATGGACAAAGGAGCCCCAATGGGTCAAAAACCTTTGATGTTGCTGAAATGACAGACCTCTTAGTAATTTGTGCTGACAGTTCTATGTCAGTAGAAAATTGTAATGAATCAGTACTAGGTGACCAATTCAGGCCTAAGACACTGGACTCTTTATTGAAATCCATCGACTTCGACATATCGCCCTCGCCATCAAATAATTCACGACAATTAGTTCGAAATTTCCTGAGGGGCAAACAAGCAGAATTTAAGACACTTACTACTTCTTGATAGATGTACTTAAGCCCTTCAACCGTATCTGACCCGGTATTCAAATCATCAGCGTAAAAATCGTTCTGTATTATTTTTGCGATAGACTCGTCCTCACATTCAAGAGCTAACTGAAGAAGACATCGAGAACTAAGGAACATAGCCGAGGCAGTACCGTACGTTACAGTATTGAGCTGTAGCACTTCGATAGGAAGATTAGGTTCCTCGCGCCACAGTATGAGTTGTAGGTGGCGCTGCGACGGGTCTACTTCCACTTGTCTGAACATTTTCTCAATGTCCCCAGTAAGAACAAATCTATGCAAGCGAAACCGAAGCAAAATTGATATTAAATCGCTCTGAACAACAGGTCCTACCATTTGCACATCATTCAGCGACTTGCCGGAGCGAGTATTAGATGAGCCATTAAATACAACTCTGATTTTCGTTGTTTCACTCTTCTCGCGGATCACTGCATGATGCGGCAAATAGTAACCAAAATCAGGTTTGTTTATTTTGGTAAGATGCCCTAGCTCAGCATATTCATTTATAAATTCCTTGTAATCAGCTTTTAATTTAGGAAATTTAATAAATTTTTTCTCTAGGCTTTCCAAACACCTTTTAGCAATATAGTATGAGTCACCGAGTTCTTTCTCTGGTACTCCTTTGAAGGGTATTTTTACAGAAAACCTACCATTCGGAAGTCTTGAAAAGTTATTTACAAAGTGATCTTCACAGAGCTGCTCTTCCACTGAATATGTTTTTGTTTGTTGTGGAAAGTCATCAATATTCCAAAATTTTTGTAAGGAATCTTTTATTTCCTGAGAAAAGTTACACTGTACTCCCCTTATTGACTGATCCATTGCTAAAGGACCACCCACAAGCCATCCAAGCTTAGATTCCTGAAGAACAGGTTTATTGGAACCTAGTTTTATTATGCTACTACCAATCAATTTCCAATAGATATCTGCTCCTAAGAGGATGTCCACCTCTGCTGGTAAAAAGTATTTAGGATCAGCAAGTTCTATATTGCTGGGTAATTGCAAGTATTCCGTATCTATTACTGAGTTTGGAAGGATACCTGTGATGCGTGGTACTACCAAGCATTTGACATTAAATTCAAATGGCATCACTCTTGATTTAATCTGAATATAACAGCTTTTATCAATTTTGAAACCTACCGAATTATTGATGCCACTAACATTTATAGACTCCAAACAATTAGTTGGCAACCCTAGTCTTCTTATTAAATTTTCTGTAACAAATGAGCTCTGTGAACCAGTGTCACACATCACCCTAGCGGAGTATGTTTTATTATTTACAACTATTTTTACTATAGCTGTACATAGCAACACTTGGCCTGGTTGACTCATCGAATGTTGATTGGTAGATGCAGTTAAAGAAACAGGTAAGGAAGATGAACTCGATGGTTGTGGTAAGTTATCAACAGTAGGTAAGTTGTTTTTATGAAGAAGTGTATTATGTTTCTTTTTACAAGTAAGACACAAACCCTTTATATTACATTGAAATGAATTATGGCCACTACGCAAACAATTTTTACATAGCTTCAACTTATTCACTTCAGCAAACCTTTCTTCGATGTTTAAATTTTTAAATTTAGAACAATTATACAATGGATGCGCCTGATTGCACAAAACACAACTATTTTTGTCTGCATGTTTATCAGAAGAAACTACAAAACTTTTAGAATGATTATTAGGCTTTTGTTTATTATCCATTGCTTTGTCAAATCTGTTTGAATTGCAATATGCAGTCTCAAGTATATCAGCACGGCTACGTAAGAAAGAAAAAAACTCAGCCAGCAATGGTAAATCATTTAAATTGCATTTATGTTCTTCCCACTTTCTACTCGTGTTTATGTCTAACTTTGCTGAGACCATGAAAATAATTAAGGCATCCCACTTATCAGTAGGCTGATCAAGGGAATCTAAGGCACGTAAGTGCTTTGTCACATGATCTATTATAAAACGCAGGCTTTTATACGATTCCGTGCGCAAAGGTTCAATACTATGTAAAGCTTTCAAATGATTATTTATGAGAATATTCTTATTATCAAATCGTTGACACAGCAATTCCCATGCAATAGAGTAATTTTTTGCACTAAATTCTATTGATTTTATTATTACAGCTGCACTTCCTTCTAATGAGGAGCGTAGGTAGTGGAATTTATTTATTGGTGGTATTCCATCATTTTTATGTATTATTGCTTCAAAAGAATCTTTATATTCTAGCCATGATAAATAATTACCGTCAAAGGAGGGTAGTTTCAAAGTTGGTAATTTTATTGCATTGTTAGTATAAGAATGACTACTACAAAATTCTTCATTTAGATTTTTTTCAGCTAAGCCCTTATTAGATTGATCTAGAATTTCCTGGCAAATCGAAATTAAGCGCAAAAATGAATTTTCAGTATTATCTCTTTCTTTAATTTGTTCATTACTGTCTTCATGCAACAAATCAATTTTATCTTGAATAGCTTCATAGTCGTTTAACATTAACTGACACTTATTTAATTTTAAATCCAACTCTTTGCATTTGACTGAAGGAATTTCCTTTAATCCTTGTATGTTTGAAACATAATCAGAAAATTTCGTTAATCGTCCCTTTATTATACCTCTTTGTTTAATTAAACCAGATAAATCATTTTTATCAACTTGGTTAGGTAATTTAACTTCCGATTCACTCATTTTATATTGTAATTAAAACGTGTAATTAATGAAGGTAAAACAAAAACTAACACTTGGGCAAACAAACAACAAATAGATAAGTGTGCAAGCAAGCCTGTTTTAGGAGATGAGTAGCTCCAGATCCAGCCGCAACCGAGGTGTCGAGATGCTCAGGATAGCAGGTTCGATTCCCGGCGGAGGACGAACTGGCCAGGAATCGCAGCGATCTTTTGAGAAGCAGGCGCGTAGCTGCCCGACCGCGACAGTTTCACTGAAATTAGTCGGCCGAAATGTCGTTACACTAACTGATAATCAATTTACTTTTGGCCTGGAATAAAACCTAGATAAAGGAGAACAATTAAAGCGATCCAGTGCCCAAGCTTAGTGCTTAAATATGCTAGTGAAATCAAATGATGCAGTAAAGAAAGGTTATCGTGCAAATAGCAGAAATGTATGCCACTGATCGATTCAATTGTTATTTTTACACTCGGAAATGAAGTTAACTTAATGAATTTAGCGTTATTTTTATATTGCAAGTAGGTAGGGTGCGTATTTCAAAACGATTATTTGTAATTTAACTTATTTACTTATGTACCTAGGTAATCAACTAAATTTGAGTACCTACCTGTAAATTAGCGTGATATAAAGGCAGACTTACTCAAAGCTAGCTTAAACACAAAACGATAAAACTTAACACTTGATTAGCAAACCATTGCACACAAATAGAAACTGCATGTAGAAAGAAACCAGTAGAAACTCGATGGAATTTTATGTAGGTAAGATTGGAAAGGTTATAGGAAATAAATTAGGATTAAGGCTCACTCTCCTCGGAATAGACCTCAGGATCACGAAGATGAACTGTCCACTTCAAACTGCAGGCTCCAAAAGCAGCAATCAATCCTCTTTCCAATTCCAACAGTTCGTTTTTTCTCTTCAAATGGCCGTAAAATGGCCGCGATGAATGTCGCCGCAAAAATTGTTGCTCGTTGACGTTAACTAACGCCTCAGTGTCCTGTCACGGTCGCCACTTTTGTTGGGGATTTGGACCAACAAACAAATTATAATAACTTTAACTTTTATTCTTCAGATGAGATACAATAAATTCAAACAATTTACGTTAGTCTAGTAGTTTCAACGAGCGTAGCAGATATCAGTGAGGCGCGGGCGCGGGCGTCCTTTAGACCCCGCGCGCGCCCCTCGCTCCCCCCTCAGCCGCCCGTAATAGTGATGTGCGCGTGAACAGCTTGTGCCACAGGTACAGCATCTTCACTTAGTTGTATTCTCACAGTCTCCGGCAAGCATCCCAGTCCACCATCAAATAATTCACTGAAATCATTTTTTAATTTATTTACAAATTTAGCACCTACATCATTGTCTTTTGAACATTCACCCACATTATAGACATTTACTAATTTTGTATTAACAGCAATAAAATTATTCTCTAAACATGTTTTACAACCCAATAATGTAGGGACTTTTCTGTTAATTATAATAAACTCGACTGAATATTTTTTTCCGTTTGGATGAATAATATCCAATCGACATAATCCAAAAACAGGTACAGTATTCCCATCAAGTTGTATTACTTTTTTATTACAATACCTAACTTCAGTATCATTTACCCCAATTTGTCTACATACCTCCAAGCCGATTACATTGCAAGCTGCTCCAGTATCCAATTTCATGGGAACTCTAACATTTCTAACCAAAAAGTCCTGTGTTATCTCATTGCCAATTGACACACTGGCACAACCAATAAAGAAATCTGTTTGTTCACCTTCTTGAGCTTCCTGCACAATATTAACTTGGCGTTTTGGAATCCTTGTTGAACGACAAACTTTTGCAAAATGATTCGGTTTATCACATTTATAACAAACCTGACCATATGCTGAACATTTATTTATATTGTGGCTCAGACCACAATTCCGACAGTTTTTTATTATTTTATCATTAGCGGAGTTAGCTATAAAGTTTGTCTTAGCCTTTGTTCTGTTAATGTAGAAAACTTCATCTTCATTTTTATCCTCCATCGAGCCTTGTTGCTCCACATAAATTCTTGATGCTTCAGCACTTATTAAAAATTTCATAACATATTCTAAGGTTAGTTTACTATCGTCTTCTGATATTAGTTTTGATTTGAGATGATTCAATTTGCAGTTCAGTCCAGATATAATTTTACTTACTGTGAGACTTTCCCTTAAGTCCCCCAACTCACATGACAATCCCAGATTTATGACTTTCTGAAAATACTCTTCCAATCTCATATTATTTTGTGACACAGAGAAGAACTCCGTACGTAAAATTGTCAGGCTTCTTTTAGGGTTAAAGTACTCCGTGAATTTTTTAATTACATCATCCAGTGTAGGTGACCCTGATATGTTAAATGAATTGTAGATTTGGATGCCCTTTTCTCCTATGAAATTCAATAATATGTTTATTTGTCGTTTGTGGCTATCCTTTTCTAAACCATTGGCGATGATGTAAATGTGGAATCTTTGTATCCAAACCTTGAAGTTCTCCGCCAGATTTCCAGTAAAATCCATAGATGGTAATGGCAACAAATATGCGTTCGAGCCCACTGACACCATGTTTATTTCCTTTTTATTATTTATCTTGGTAATTAAATAAAACAGTAGTAACTTTCTTCATGATCCATTATATTTCTGACAACCTAAATTGGCGGTAACTTAACAACCGTCAGATTGACATTAGTGATGGATGTCTCTTTTCATAAGGATGTCCTATCAACACATGAAGTCATCATAGATGTTCTAAAATAAAAAGAGGCTCTGTTCTTTTTTTCACTCTTTGGAGTTAAGATTCCTTAACACCAAAGAGTGAAAACACCAAAGAGTGTCCATTCGGACATAAATATTGAGCCACATGCAGTGAAGTGGTTAACATATAGAAGTCCTAGTACTCTTACAGGCAGACAACCAACATTATCAACCAAGTAGGTAACATGGTGGTACAAATTTATGTAAAAGTCTTCTTCTTCATCTTAGCGTGTAATTCCCGGTTGCATCTAAAGCTGTCGCTTTGGAGCCCGGGGTACGCTTAGACCATGATTCAGGATTTGAGGAGTCTGGTAATTACAATGAAGCGACTGCGGTCTGCCCTCCCAACCCAACCAAAACAAACGTGTTTCAGAAGCTTTTTCCGAAATATGCAGGTTTCCTCATGATGTTTTCCCTCACCGGGGAGCAGATGGTAATGGTAGAAATACGCACATTGATTTGTAAATACCATTGAGCTACTATCGCGCAATTTTATGTAAAAGTATTACAGTAAACTTTGCTCTGGTTATATTCACACAAATACTCAACACTAGTGCATATCTACTATGGAATCAGGTGGCTTAATTTGAAGCCGTCCCATAACAAACAAGAATATCGGAATGGATATCAGTACAAAAAGAAATAAAACTTTATTTGGTTGCTTTTTTTAATACTATTTCAGCAAGTGAGGCAGTGTCGACACTACACCAACGGACCATAGCAAAACAGAGCGGAGCATCCGTGGAACTAATAGCCAGCGATGTACTTGATCATTACCGGTAACTTGGTTTTCAATTCAAATGACTTAATATGTTTACTTAAAATGAGTTGAGCTTGTACACACATCTATCCACTGATTCAAACTTTTCACACTTATGGGACTAAGAACATACTTATAAGATTTTAAACTTTAGCATTGCATTTTACAAATTATTAATGTACATGGGACAAAACGCGGTTATTTTAAATGTTAGTACATACTCATAGTCGCATCTACTCACAGCTTAACATTTCGATCGCGTTACAACGGTCGTGGTCACAAGCGGACTGGAGGCGCACGGCATTGTCTGCTACGCCCGGCTTGTGAATCTTCGGATACCCTCTCATTTTCGTTATATACACTGCCACTAAATAAAATATCAGTGAGGTTACTCTGACACACTACACTCACAGTATCCGGATTCGAAGTAAATTGAAGTGGCAAATTGTGAAGTTTGCATTTGTCAATCACTGGATTCCACGTAGATTCACGCCGATGTACAGTTTTACCAATTATTTTCGAAGACTGACAAAATCTTAACCAATCAAAACGCTCCATTCAGCGCCATATTCGGTGTGAGTGCGGTTAAGAGAGAGATAGCATTCCTCTCTGGATTTAATCTTAACGTAACGCAATAAAGTCTGTATTTCAAATGCTTTCGTAATCGTAATCAATCGGATTTAACTTGCTCTACTGCATAGCCGAATTTTGCCGAAGTAACTTATAAACGTGGTACAGCTTTACTTACATATAAAAATAACCGTGTTTGGTCCCGTGTACATTAATTATTTGTAAGAGTGTCTTTGTGACTGCCGCCAAAGACAAAAAAAATTTTAGGAGGACTTAATTAAGTAACGGTTGAATTTGGGCGTTGCCAGACCAACAATCGATTGACATTGACTTATGTTCCAATATGTACCAATAGATGGCGTTGTGCGCCGATTACGTCGCACAAGTGTGTCGTGTTCATCGTTAACCTATAAGCCTTGATAGTGTCAGTAGAATGTACCTATTTGTGTGTTTCAGCACATTTGCTCTCCTGGAGCGGCTGCTCACGGTGCCCTCGAAGCTGTCGGACCAGATGACCTTCCAGATCGACGAGCCTACGAAACAGATGTTGATTGAGAAGTAACGTTTTGTCATTATTTACTTTTAAATTCCCGGTTGCGTCCAAAGTAGTAAAGTATCGCTACTATGATGGGATTAGGCTTAATCACCACGCTTGCCTAATGCGGATTGGTGATCAAAAAACTAAGCTATGTTCGAAAGATTCGAAACATACTTTTCGCTCGACCCGGGAATCAAACCCGAGATCACGGCCTGGTACCTATTTAAAACACTAGACCAACAGGGCGTTGGTCATTTAGGGTATTGGAAATATAGGGTATTGGGAAAACTCAACCCGTACCCGCGGAGGAGCCACGCTTCGGCATGAAAGGCCGGCTCAAAATATTTTTGTGCATCAAGCGCGTTTTCAGTTGGCCCGTTTCAAAAATTCGAAGCACACTTTTGCTCGAACCTAGAGCCCCCAGATCACGTCCCGGTACTTAAACCACTAGACCAACCGGGCGTCCGGTTCGCATAGCAAAGGCTATAAGTAAATAAATATATTTTTCAGGTATTATGATTTAGACGATGCAGTTATAAGAGAGCTGCTGGGCCGCAAACTGTCATCCAGACACAGGAAAGATTTGGACGAGGTGAGCTCCTTAAAACTATCCTTAGATATTCTATGCTTGGATTGATGGTGCATTTGGTGATCTTAAGATAAGATAAGATATATGCTACTTGCACTTTGATTGTTACCTATATGTTTAATGCGCTTGGGGTTCCGGGTTCGATTCCCGGGTCGGGCCAAAATTTGTATCTGAGTTTTACTGTTATCAAATATTTCAGTGGCACCCCGGAGTCTGGAAGTAGGTGGTCTTGTCACCCTGGTAAGCTGTTGGTCCTGCGCCAGATTCCTCTCCGGTCGTGTCACGCTGGTGTCCCATTGGATATGACGGCAAGGAAATACAGTGTGCACTTGTGTTTGCGCACACACTTGAGCACTATAATAGATCCTGCGTACGTGGCTAATCGTTGAGATTGACTTTTAATGAGTAAATAATAAATCAATGAAAATTTGATAAATATTTTTTTGCCCATGGGTACAGGTCGCGGCAAATAGATCTAGCGATGACATTGCGACTCGCGTAGTAATAAATTTTAGTACAATGTGCGGTATTTTCTAAGTGCGCAAACTAACGGCCGGCTGTACACTTACGTGCCGCGGCCTGTAAGGGAGGCAAACAAGCCAACAATAGGGTACTATAATTTCAAGATTTTACAAAATATAAATATTTTGTCAAAATATAAATCAATATGTGCCAAAGGCAAAAATTCTCAATTAAAAATATAACGTCTAGCCGGTTTTTATGGTCATTCAAAGATTCATGGGCAAGTCCATTTTAAAAGTATGAAATTATTAAAAAATAATTATACCATTGAATAACCCATACAATTTGCACCAATTTATTATAATAGAACCATTGACATAAACGAAACATTTCTAATAGCTACCATACAAAATTCAAATGAAATGCATACAAAATACTTAGTGTGACGTCACATCTAAGTAGCCATTTGTATGGAGCGTTTTGGGTTTGCCCAAAATAATGTGATTTTAAAGTTGTGATATCTCAGGTAGTTTAAATGAGAATCAAGTGATTCTTTCAAAGATGTTTCTATCGTTGAGAGGTCTTTTGATTGCAAAATTAAAAAAAAGTAGTCGTATACCGTATTGGCCTGTCTAGCTAGCGGTAACGGAGGCAAACAAGCCAACAATTGGCATGAATATCAAGTGGTTTGCAGGTGGCCGAGAGGTCTGGCGCGCCCCTGCGCTGCTGCCGGCGGCAGTTCGACAACGTGCGGCGCGTGTTCAAGGCGGTGGAGGAGATGCCGGGCAACGTGGTGGCAAACATCAGGACCACCTTCCTGCTCTCCGAGCCGCTGGCTAAGTGAGTTCTCTGTCGTAATGTTGGCAAATTATTGCTGTCTTTCATATGTATTTTATATCATAGATTTAAGCGGATACACAATATAAATTACACCATCTATCACTAAACTACAACTTCTCAAACATCTTCACTTTCATACACATATCTCACACTTTCATACACACATCTTAAACTTTCATACACACATCTCACACGTTCATACACACATCTCACACCTTCATACGCACATCTCACACTCTCATACACACATCTCACACTTTCATACACACATCTTATACTTTAATACACACATGTCACTCATTCATACACACATCTCACACTTCCATACACACATCTTACACTTTAATACACACATGTCACTCATTCATACACACATCTCACACTTTCATAACACATCTCACACTTTCATACACACATCTCACACTCTCATACACACAGTTCACTCTTTGATACACACATCTCACACTCCCATACACACATCGTACACATTCATACACACATCTCACACTATCATACACACATCTCACACTTTTATACACACATCTCACACTCTCATACACACATCTTACACATTGATATACACATCTCACACTATCATACACACATCTCACACTTGTATATAATACACATTTCACACTTTTATACACACATCTCACACTTTCATAACACATCTCATACTTTCATAACACATCTCACACTTTCATACACACATTTCACACTATGATACACACATCTCATACTCTCATACACACATCTTACACTTTCATACACACATCTCACACTATCATACACACATCTCACACTTTTATACACACATCTCACACTCTCATACACACATCTCACATTCTCATACACACATACATACTCATACATACCTACTCTTTCATACACATTTCTCACGAAACAAGTATTCAAACATTGACTGATATTTTATTTTATAGAAAATACGGTGCAGTGGTGTTCATAGCCTGTATGCGTTTCGAGACCGCGAAGAGGAAGCTGCAGTACCTGTCCTTCAACGACTTCTACCACTGTGCACAAGTGAGATTTTATTACAACTTAAATCTTATTTTGCCTAAAAAAACCACCGCACCGCGCGCCGTCGTCAGACCGTCCACCCTCACACATTGGAACCCAAATGGTCTCGCACAGTACGGTTCCAGATAAATTTCCTCCCGCGAACGCTCCGGCTGTGGAATGAGCTGCTATCAGAGGTTTTCCCGGGGGAATACAGCATGAGGTTCTTCAAAAAAGGAGTGTAAAGGTTTTTAAGGGGTCGGCAGCGCGTATGCAGGTCCACTGGAGTTGCAAACGTCCATAGGCTGCGGTAATCGCTTACCATCAGGCGAACCGCACGCTTGTGTGCCACCGACGTAGTTTATATAAAAAATAAGTAAACATATTTTTTCTATAAAACATAACCAACCCTTAGATGTGTGATAGTGTATTCCCGGCAGAGTAGAATAGGCCACCCTCACTCTTACCGAGGTGTCGTAAAAGGCGACTAAGGTAAAGCTGCTGGCATGATCATCAGCACCCAGAGAAGGAAAACTCTGCATTTATATCAAAACCCTCGCCAACCCGTCTGCCAAGCGTGGTGAGTATGGCAATTACCCCTCATGTGATTGAGGGAGGCCCGTGCCCCAGCAGTGGGGACTTAAATGGGCTGATGATGATGATGATAAACCCTTAGATTAACCCAAAATAGCGGAAGATACGGCACATCTCTTCCCAAGATTAGGCAACTGATGCACAAATATATGTTGAGCCGGCCTATTCATGCCGAAGCGTGGCTCTTCCACGGTAGTGGGGGCATCGCAAACTTTGCATTTTCCCAATACCATATATTTCCGATACCCTATATGACCAACGCCCTGTTGGTCTAGTGTTTTAAGTATCGGGCCGTGATCTCGGGTTCGATTCCCGTGTCGAGCGAAAAGTATTTTTCGAATCTTTCGAACATAGCTCGGGTTTGTTATCACCAATCCGCATTTGGCAAGCGTGGTGATGAAGCCTAATCCCGTCATAGTAGCGATGACTTGATTTGTATGATGGAGGCCTTTGCCCTGCAGTGGGACAGTATATAGGCTGGCAGTATATTTCCATGTCCCCAGGCCATCATGGGCAGCTGGACGTACAGCTGCACCGGGCCGGAGTACTACGACACGGAGATGGACCGCGAGTTTCTGCTCGAGCTCAGGGACCTGAGGATCCTGCTGGATAAAGAGAAGGAGCATAAGCAGTGAGTGCTATAGATGATAGTTTATCAGTGTGCTAATAGATGGCGTTGTATGAAGATAGTTCCTAAGCTGACAATGGACAACATTTCATATTTTTAACATGTCCATATTGTTTTTTTATATGAAAATAGACATAAAATGAACAGACCCATATTTTTTCTTTTTTTCAAAATTTGTCCATTTTCATGCATAAAATAATTATTGAAACTCTTTTTATTCTAAATAGACGTAAGCGCCAAATGACGTCATCGGACGGCTGAATACAGCGATATTCCTTTGCTTATCATTGTTTTAATAAAAAAAAAGTACTACTGTCAAAGGTAAATAATACTAGTGTCAACATTGTCAACGTCATTCATACATTCAACGTTGACAAGTTGTCTTTTTTTTTGACAGTTACATGTCATGGGTTTGGCATTTCGTAAATTTAAAACTATAATGTGATAAGCGGCAGAATGTAAATATTTTACATTCTGCCGTCCGATGACGTCATCTTACGTTTTTTAGTTTTTAATTTTTTTCTCAGTAAATAAGCAATATAAAAAATGAATAAATATATATTCGAGCAGCGGAAAAGTAAACAAAGAATTGGTATTTTTTGTTTCAGAGCTTAGCAATTTTGAAATGTTGTCCATTAGGCCATTTTCATCTATCAACAATAAATTATGAAATTATATTACTTGTATAGTTTTTATTACGGGAAATGCAAATATAACGTTATTATCCCATGAAATCCTAAGATAAATTTTATTTTTCAAAATCAAAATTGATGTTTTAGTATCTGTATGTCACGTGATTTCAAACGCCGACCGCCATGATGTGACGTCATTATACTAAAACATCTTTTTGACATCTTTGTTTACTTACGTTTATCGAAATTTTATATTTTTATTAGTTTTGATGTGTTTTGAAGCTTATTTTAGTTATAGTGAAGTCATGCGCCGTCACCATCATGGCGGTCGGTGTTTTAGCGCGTATATTTTACGTCAAATTTTTGATATTTTTTTATAACATTTAGCAGGTATATGTTGCAGAAATAAAAATAATGCTTGATTATCTGATATATATGAGCATTATAAAAAATATTTGAAAAAATAGGAGAATTCTGTATTGTTTTAGAAAGTAAGCAATGAATACTTTCAGGATAGTTTGAAACCAACTTATGAAATCATATCTTCCTGTACGTAAAATCAATCTTGTCAAAAGTAGTCACTATTACCATTTATGGAGATTATTGTTAATAGTAGGAAGAAATTATTACATAGGTCTTGCGCAAAAAAATGTTAATCATGCTGGAAACCAGCGTCAAGGTTGGTCTCTTGAATCAGCACCGACTATAGCTGAGCGGCCGCCTGTTTGGCGCATACAGGGATAATGTTGTCCTACTTTTCGATATTATTAATGTCTAGGACATGTTTCTTATTAAGTTTTCTTGTTTTGTATTGTGCCAAATAAAGTTATCATTCATTCATTCATTCATTTCCTTATAATATTTGTTGCTCACTTTGTAAAAAAGTGTCTCCTATTCGCCACAATCAATTGAAATCACTTGGCGGCGGTAGTATCGCTCGGTGTCTCTTTAAGCGTGCTAGTAGATGGCGTTAGCTGTATGAAGATCATTCCTAAGCGTGCAAGTAGATGGCGTTAGCTGTATGAAGGTCATTCCTAAGCGTGCGAGTAGATGGCGTTAGCTGTATGAAGATCACTCCTAAGCGTGCGAGTAGATGGCGCTAGCTGTATGAAGATCATTCCGTTAGCTGTATGAAAGTAGTTCCTAAGCATGCTAATAGATGGCGATGTTGTATGAGAATAATTCCTAAGAGCGCTAATAGATGGCGTTAGCAGTAAGAAGATATTTCCGAAGTGAACAAATAAAATATATTTTTTTTTAATATAGCACATATTAATTAAGAAGTTTCATCTTAAATGGTGGTACAATATTTCCACTGGATGTTTGTAGGTACATACAAATATTGATATAACTATATCGTCGACTTACGGCGAAGCAAAAAGTACTTACAAAATTCGTCGACATACCAAGGTCTCCGGTAGCTTAATCGGTAAAGCAGTTGCCTGGATAGCAATCGTGGGTTCGAGTCCAACCCGAAGACTGTCGATAAATTTTTAAGTGCATTATTTACTTAAGGTGACGGGTAGGGTACACTAGCGACGCCAATCGATTTTAATTTTTAGCTACTATACCGGATCTATTTTAAACAATTTCGGGGTAACAACATCTCGGCAAACACTTACTCTATTTATTAAATAACGATGCACAAATGTTGAGTCTGTTTTTGTACGCGAAAAATAAACACACGCCCATAGCGGCCACTTTTGGCGGTAATTCAAAATTCGAGTGCAAAAGCAGACCAAACAATTAACTATAAGTATTAAATGAATAGTATAGGTGTTTACCGAGAGGTACAACCTCTCGGTAAACACCTATACTATTCATTCACCCCGAAATTGTTTAAAATAGATCCGGTTTAGTAACTAAAAATTCAAATCGATTGGCGTCGCTAGTATGCCCTGCCCGTCACTGTAAAAATAAAATGCAAAAGATTGCTATACCAAAAACTTCATACTTATATATGTTGTTATTATAATTATATTTCAGCTTAATCTGTATGCGATTGAAGCCGAAGCTACTGGAGAAGTCGTATCAAGAGCTCGAGTTGAATTTTAGGTGAGAAAAATAATATCCTCCAACCTAAACAACATAGGTTATATTAGAGTGCTCAAGTGTGTGCGCAAACACAAGTGCACTTCCTAACCCCTTACCCTCATATTCCGATGGGACACCAATGTGACACGACCGGTGAGGGATTGGACGCAGGACCAACGGCTTAACGTGCTAATAATACGTGGATATAAGATATGCAAATGTTTACCGATACAGCCTGTATTGCTGATCTTAGAAACACTCTCGTAAATTCAGTTTTTTCAGTGCATGATTAATATTTTTCAGGCTGTATACAAGGGCGCTGGTCGGCTTGGCGTGCAATTTACACAGAGGGAGAGAATTAAGATCTTTATTCATAGATCTATTAGAAAGGTAAGCACTATAAAAACCCGATAGATGGCGCGCTGTTGGCCTGAGGTCCATCTTCAACAGCATTGGTTGTTTCATTCGTCAATTTACACATATTGACGTGTCACGTTAAAAAATACCCACCAAATTGACATTTTGAAGTGACAGGTTAAAAAATAACCACCAAATTAACATTTTGACGTGTCACGTTCAAAAATAACCACCAAATGGACATTTGACGTGTCACGTTAAAAAATAACCACCAAATTAACATTTTGCCGTTTCACGTTCAAAAATAACCACCAAATTGACATTTTAACGTGTCACGTTAAAAAATAACCACGAAATGGACATTTTGAAGCGACACGTTGAAAAATAACCACCAATTTGACATTTTGACGTGTCACGTTCCAAAATAACCACCAATTGATATTTTAACGTGTCACTTTCAAAAAGAAACCACCAAAAAAAAAAATACGCCCTGTTGGTCTAGTGCATTTAGTACCGGACCGTGATCTCGTGGTCTTGGGTTCGATTCCCCGTTCGTGCAATAAGTATGCTTCGAATTTCTGTTGTCTGATATCCGCAACACGGGTGCTTAATCTACTTAAGTACGAAATCAGGTCAATTTATGAGATGTAGTGTTGCCAAATAATCAATAATCGATTATTCAATTATTTTCACCCTTAAATAATCGAATAATCGATTGTACTATCTATGGTATCGATTGTATCGATTTTAATTTTTGGTCGATATAGTCGATTCCTCATCTTAGCGTGTGATTCCCGGTTGCGTCTTAAGCTGTCGCTTTGGAGCCGGGGGTATTCTTGGACCATGATTCAGGTTTTGGGGAGTCTGGTAATTACAGTGAAGCGACTGCCGTCTGACCTTCGCAACCCTTTAACAGGGGAACCAGACCAACTGAATCATGGTAACACGTTTCAAAAGCTACGCAAAACGTGCAGGTTTTCTCACGATGTTTTCCCTCACCGCCGAGCTAATGGTAGAAATTGCAGATTAATCGATTACAATTGATAGTATCGGCTTAATTCCAGTATCGATTTAAACGATTGTAATTTATAATCGATTAATCGCTTATATCGACCAAAAATGAGATCAATCAATCAAATAATTCTTTATTTGTATAGGCTTGTACACAGCAGTAACAAATCGTCATACATTTGAATGATTTAAAACTATTTATAAGTACTTATGTAATAATTTACATTTTAATACATATATATGTTGAAAATATACTAAAAAAAGTAAATAAACATAATGCGATTCTACCACCGGCTCGGAAAGTTGTTTCTGGTCGAGAAGATCCGGCAAGAAACTCGCCAGTTACTCTTTTTAATCGTCAACTTTTTTTACAATGGCTTATTATCCTCATACCAAGTCATACAGTCTAATGCAACACAAAATAGAATGAAGCAAATTAAAAGCTAAATATGAGGTAAACCGAAGCGGACCAGTCCCCAAAGGTGGCACCTGTTCACAAGTATGACGTATGTGTCAGCCATCATTTCACTCAACCATATTAGAGGGAATGTAATGACCCGCCACATAACGCCACCACCTGAGAGACATTTGAGTGAGCATGACTACTTAGGTTCCCCTCATAGGTCACAGAGTAGTAGTTACTTAATCCAATACTAATAAACTGCAGGACGAGGTGTACAATAGTAGGTGGTGAGAATCAATTTAATCGATACTATCGATAATACAATCGATTATTAGGACCTAATTTTCCCAATCGATTAATAATCAACGAGAAGTTGTATGAATTTATGATCTATTCATTGCATTGGGTGTTTGTGGTACTTTCGTTGTTCCTGGGGGCCCAATTTAAAGCACACCGACCGAATCCGAGTTTCCCTCTCTTTCACACGCGCTGTGTCTCCTTTGTTTGGACGAGACAGGTATGTTCTCGTTAGATACGGGACGGCTTCAATTTAAGGTGACGGGTAGGGCACACTAGCGACGCCAATCGATTTTAAGTTTTAGCTACTAAACCGGATCCATTTTAAAAAAATTCGGGATACAACCTCTTGGCTAACACTTATAACTATTTATTAAATAACCATGCAAAAATGTTGGGTCCAACGCGTACGCGAATAATTGATTCACTTTTGGTGAGAATCAATTTTTCGCATACAAAAACGGACCCAACATTTGTGAATGTTAGATTGTAACCCTGAAATTGTTTAAAATAGGTCCGGTTTAGTAGCTAACAATTAAAATCGATTGGCGTCGCTAGTGTGCCCTACCCGTCACCTTAAGCCCCCTGCTTTCCATATTCCAAGAGAAACCCTTACTTCGGGGCTAGGGCAATGTATATGATGTGATGTCGTCTCGATTTCATTAATATTTATTTATTGCTAGGTGTATAGAACCCTTACGACTGGGCGGCTGGCCCAAAACTGATTTGGCTCAGTTTCTCAGCGCGTACGAGCAATGCGCTTTGCAAATGGACGTGCTAAGGTAAAGTAATCTGTTCCTATTAATATTTTTATTCTTACTAGGCCGAATTTGAAATTTCAAATAGTAGAAAAAAAGTTGACGATAGATGGCGCTTTAGTTAAAGCTTTTTTTTAATAAATGTATTAGGTGGCAGATCACTGCTGGTCTAGTGGTTTAAGTACCGGGCCGTGATCTCGGGGTCCTGGGTTCGATTCCCGGGTCGAGCGAAAAGTATGTTTCGAATTTTTCGAACATAGCTCGGGTTTGTGATCACCAATCCGCATTTGGCAAGCGTGGTGATTAAGCCTAATCCCATCATAGTAGCGATGACTTGATTTCTATGATGAAGGCCTTTGCCCTGCAATGGGACAGTATATAGGCTGATACTTTTTAGGTGGCAGAGCAGCAGACGGATCACCTGATGGTAAGCGATTGCCGCCGCCTATGGACACCCGCGACTCCAGTGGAGTCACAAGTGCGCTGCCAACTTTTAAACCCCCATTTCCTCCGGTACCCTCACTCACGCAGCGAAACACAGCACAGTGCTGCTTCAAGCCGAGTTTCTGTGAGGCCAAGAATGATGATTAAGGTGACGCATTGATGAATCTATCGCCGCCAATAGATTTATACTAATGAGGGTTTTCGCGTGTGAAAAATCCGCTAGATGGCGTACTATAGGAGTGAGGTCCATATACAATGTGATTGGTTATTTTTAAACGTGATCTGTCAAAATGTCAATTTGACAAACTAAACAACCAATGACTCTCTCTCTCTCTGAGGTCTTTCTCGCCGTGGGGCGAGAGTACGGGCCTCGAGCCATAGCTCATTACCCGGGCATCTTCTCACAGACCCTTCTGGGTCTGGGTGTTGTGGATCTGGCACGGCGAGTAGCAAGTCAACGGTGGTCTTGCTATATTTTTTATGTTTTTTTTGTGGTTCAACTCTGGTTTCCCTTCAAAAAGTATAAATCTTTCGCCTTTTACAACCAATGCGGTTGATGTTGGACCCCAGTTCAACAGTACGCCATCTAGCGGATTTTTCACACGCGAAAACCCTCATTGAGGCTTTAATAAGTACCTACAATGGTGAATCCATAAAGGAAAGCATCAAGAATTTTTTGGGATTAAATTATGTACTAATTTCTTCCTACAGGTTATCATAATTTTTGTAATAACTAAAAGTGGCCACTTTAGGCAATAATAATAATTATGGTTACTTGTATAATATTACACAATTACACCTCAAACCTCGCCAACCCGTCTGCCAAGCGTGGTGAGTATGGCAATTACCCCTCATGTGATTGAGGGAGGCCCGGGCCCCAGCAGTGGGGACTTAAATGGGCTCTGATGATGATGATGACACCTCAAAAAATCTTAATGCTTTTCTTTATGGATTAACTGTTGTACTTTTAAAAAAAATTCTTATAGTAGTTACAACGATGCGGCACCTTAAAGTGACGGGTAGGGCACACTAGCGACGCCAATTGATTTAAATTGTCAGCAACTAAACCGGATATCTTTTTAACAATTTCGAAGCTGCAGCCTCTCGGAAAACATTTTTACTAGTTAAAAAATAAACTATAGCAATTTTTGCAATTCATTCTTAACACACTTAGAAATTTTGTCAGCTTAGAAACGCGTTCTGTGGTCTAATTGGTAGAACATTCACCCGGATTGTGGAAGGTGTGGGTTCGAGTCCCCGCCTGAACACGAGATGAATTTTTTAAGTGTGTTATTTATTTAAACATTTGTACTATTTATTTAATACTTATACTTAACTTTTGCGTCTGGTTTTGTACTCGAAATTTGAGTTACCGCCAAAATCGGCCACTTATGGCGTTAATCCAAATTTAGATTGCAAAAACAGATCACAAAGTAGTGCACAATTACCTATTAAATAAATAGTATAAATGTTTCCTCAGAGACTCCCGCTCCGGAATTGTTAAAAATAGATCCGGTTTAGTAGCTAACAATTTAAATCGATTGGTGTCGCCCTTCACCTTAAGGTGACGGGCAGGGCACACTAGCGACGCTAATCGATTTTGGTTTTAGCTATTAAACTGGATCTATTTTAAACAATTTGAGGGTTACAACCTCTAGGCAAACACTTATGCTATTTATTAAATAACCATGCACAAATGTTGGGTCCGTTTTTGTACGCGAAAAATTGATTTACGCCAAAAGTGGCCGCTTTTGGCGTGAATCCATTTTTCGCGTACGCGTTGGACCCAACATTTTTGCATGGTTATTTAATAAATAGCATAAATTTTTGCCCAGAGGTTGTAACCCCGAAATTGTTTAAAATAGATCCGGTTTAGTAGCTAAATATTAAAATCGATTGGCGTCGCTAGTGTGCTCTACCCGTCATTACCTTAAGGGAAATTTTATAAACATTTTTACCCATGTTGCTTTGTAATGTTGTCACACTTAGAAAAATTTGCTAAATTTCAAAATATATGTTTTGTAGTTTTAACAACTTGCTTATAAAGTAGTAAATTATTCTATTAGTATAATTTTTCTGGCTCCTATTATTTACCTATTTTTATATCATTTGTAGCGTTTCGTTGGGACATAATCGGAGGGCTTATAGGTAACATAATTATATTATTATCTAGCTCTTGGTCAATAAGGTTAGATGTCTCAATGTATAATTTTGGCAGTTCATTCATTCATTCATTCATTCGTCTTGAGGAGTGAAACGAATATAAGTTTGTTTATACACCGTTAGTTTTTATCGCAAGAGGTCCCGGGTTCGATCCCCGGGTCGGGCCAAAAATTTGTTCCTAAGTTTTCGGTAAGAAATTCTTAGTGTCAGCCCGGAGTCTGGAAGTTGGCGGTCATGTACCTCCGTGCCTCGGAAAGCACGTTAAGCTTGAGGTCCTGCTCTCGATCCCTCCCATGAGGGTAAGGGAATAGAGAGTGCACTTGTGTTTGCGCACACACTTGTGCACTATAATATATCCTGCGTACGTGGCTGATCGTTGAGATTGGTCGCCAGAGCCGTAATCGGTTGGAGGGTATTTTTTTTTATCGTTTACATCCCGAAAACCTCGTAATAGGTATCATAATTCTCACAACATAATAATAATTCTCACAACATCTCATACGTTGACCTGATTCCGTACTAAGTAGCTTAAGCACTTGTGTTACAGATATCAGACAACAGAGGAACACAAATATATACTTAAATACATATATTACACCCAGACACCGAACAAACACAAGTGTTCATCGCACGAGTGTTTGTCCAGGCTGGGGATCGAACCCACGACCTTTGGCGTAAGAAGCAGGGTCACTACCAATTGCGCCATCCGGTCAGTCAATATAAGTAAATTTCAGCTATTCCATATATTTTCGGGTGGATATTATATTTTGTGTGGAAAAGCTGATTTTTTTTTTTTCGTTTAATTTGTTGATCTAACACGCTAAATGGACTTTATTCACGATACCTACCTATTATGAGGGTTTCAGGGATGTAAACGATAAAAATAAAAGTGTATTTGACCTCTTGTGACAGATGCATAATGTTTAATTCACATAATTAAAAAAAAATCAGAGTTACTATACTATAGTAATGTTTATATGGAAATTAGGTCCTGAGTCGATTTGTTTGCTCTCAACTGTTAAAAACATTTACTTATTAAAAGTCAATATTATTTTTATTATAAGTCATATTATTTTATAGAGTAATCCACTGATATTGCAATCTAGATGTTTTTAAGGCTCTATTAAGTAATTTAGTAATCGTGTCCTATTTTGCGGTACAAATACTTTAAAAAGTTGACGTGCATTTAAAATATACACGGCACAAAACTTCATTTCAATAAAATAAATAATTAATCTCTGAGGATTTCCTACTGTAATTCACATAATAGGTAAAATTATTTTATTACAATTTTACATACGTAATGTTGAAAATGCAATACCAAAACGATACTACCAACCAGTCCTAGTCTTGCGATGATTCACCAATCTTGCATGTGGTCTCAGTATTGCATAAAATCCTGCAATTTACTTTTAAGGCGACGGGTAGCCTAACTAGCGACACCATTCGTTTTTAATTGTTAGCTACTAAACCGGTCTCACTCTTACCTCTCTCTCCACCCTCACTCTTACCGAGGTGTCGTAAAAGGCGACTAAGGTAAAGCTGCTGGCATGATCATCAGCACCCAGAGAAGGAAAACTCTGCATTTATATCAAAACCCTCGCCAACCCGTCTGCCAAGCGTGGTGAGTATGGCAATTACCCCTCATGTGATTGAGGGAGGCCCGTGCCACAGCAGTGGGGACTTAAATGGGCTGATGATGAAATAACCATGCACAAATGCAGACCCAACATTTGTAAGCGAAAAATTTATTCACGCTAAAAGTAGCCGCTTTTGGCGGTAATCAATTTTTCGCGTACAAAAACAGACCCAACATTTGTGCATGGTTAATTAATAAATAGTATAAGTGTTTAAAATAGATCCGGTTTAGTAGCTAACAATTAAAAACGAATGGTGTCGCTAGTTAGGGCTACCCGTCGCCTTAATTGTGTTATTTTATATATAGTGTGATTGTGTGTTTTATTTATTGAAGTGTTTTTTTTTATTTCAGAGAAGCTGATTTGAAGAGCGTCTGGGAGAGATATATGCGGGTCATTAGTCAATGTTTGTTAACTATGTATCATGTTTAAATTCAATATTAAAATTATGTGAAATTCATATTTTTAGCTAACGAAAGTAAATTATAGCGACGGGTACAGACAACCACACATGTATATTGAATTGATCTGTGCTTCTTTAATCAATTCTTTCATTTCACCTTAATGTCAATTATAGTTTTATTTGTGATCGGCGGCAGACGAGCAGACGGATCGCCTGATGTTAAGAGATCGACTGATGATATGAGATTGAGATTGAGGTTTGGAACAGTGGTAGTGAACGCTGCCTCTGGTGCAAGGGTTGCGGGTTCGATCCTCGCACAGTACAAGCATTTGTGTGCATGAACATATCTGTTTGTATTGGTCTGGGCGTTATCTATATATTATAAGTATGTATTTACAAAAGAAAATATATGTATATATTTGTAATCCCACTGTTGATTCTGATATCCGTAACACAGGTGCTTGAGCTACCTATCTCGGAGTCAGATCAATGTATGTGATGTTGTGGAATATTTATTGCCGCCACCTATGGACATCCGCTACACCAGTGGAGTCACAAGTGCGCTGCCAACCTTTAAACCTCCCTTTCCCCCGATTGGGTCTCCGGTACAGTCACGCAGCGAAACAGCAGAATGCTGCTTCACGCCGGCTTTCTGTGAGGCGGTGGTATCACTCCGTTCGAGTCGGCCCATTCATGCCGAAGCATGGCTCTCCCACGGTCTTAAAGATTAGCTGATGAATTCCGATTCGTTTTACCTCTAAAGTGTGGTTGTCTGTACCAACTTTCTTTAGTTAAATTGTACTTTCGTGACAAAAATACGTACCTTTTATATACTTAGCATAAATAGCCTTTTAATATCAGTATTTATATAAATCGCACATCCTCTGAAAAACTGTCATAACACAAAAAGCGACTTTTGAGAAAAACGCGTTTTCACTTATTGGTTACTTAATTAATGATACTTCTCAATTATCAATGCAGATTTTTTTGGATTCAAAATATTTTAACTATTGACGTGTTTAATAAACTCGTTTCTAGAATGTAAAAAAGGCTTAGAACTAAGAAAAAAGGCATTTACGCAATGCGAAGGTGTTCCTGTCTTATGACAGCTTTTCGGAGGATGTGCGAAATGTCAGTATCTTGTCATTGTTGTTAGAAAGTGTTAGAAACGCTGTATTGAATAAATACATGTTTATTTTATTATTTTCTTTTATTACACCCTCTCTCTGCGGTCGCTCCCTCATGACTGAGGATCGAGTTCATCAGCAGAGGTGGACCGGAGACAGATGACATAAGCAATGTGCATCTCTTGCTTGTGGGATCTGCCTCATCATCAGCCCATTTAAGTCCCCACTGCTGGGGCACGGGCCTCCCTCAATCACATGAGGGGTAATTGCCATACTCACCACGCTTGGCAGACGGGTTGGCGAGGGTTTTGATATAAATGCAGAGTTTTCCTTCTCTGGGTGCTGATGATCATGCCAGCAGCTTTACCTTAGTCGCCTTTTACGACACCTCGGTAAGAGTGAGGGTGGCCTATTCTACTCTGCCGGGGACCACACGGCACGACCAGCACGGATCTGCCTCCACCAGTGCCTATTCATGGCGTCCCTGGCAACCGAATAGAACTTGTTTATTACACCCTGCAAAATAAATATTTGAGGAGTAACTTTCTTTCGACAGTCTGTTCCAATCATGAAGTCATTTTTGACATTTCGAAGAGAGTTACGTAAATACGAGAAATTGGTCATTTAAATCCAATTTCTATTAACCTTAGTTGTTGAAAGTTAACTCGAATAAAACTGGTAACAAATCGAGAATCGATGCTTAGTATAGATTTCTAAGGGTACTTCCCTAGTACTGAACTATTAACATCTGTTAGAAAGGACTTCATAAATGGCTAGGGGAACAAATTTTTTTTGTACAAGATTTCAGTGTGGTTTTAATATTTTTATTTAATTCCTTTTACTATTTTAAGTATGTAACTTATTTGAATATTTTGGTAAAATAGCAAGTAGTTATTTTTTAATAAATTTACAAACATTTTGAATTCGAAGCGCATTTGTGACGTCATAAATACGCTTAGTGTTCCCATATGTCATTTTCCCCAATTTAAGGGAAATATATCGTAAGAAAAAATAACGTACTTCTAAAATACTTCTACTAAACTTGTGGGCGACGAGCTTGTGGGTAAGAGGCTACAAAGCCTTGAACACCGACGCAAGGTAGCAGGCTTATCGATCTTCTATCGGATACATTTTGGAGAGTGCGCCACGGAACTGTATAATGCCATTGGAGCATCTCCGTTCTTCCTCTACTCCACCAGGCAGACGCTCAATCAACACCGGTACATGGTAGAGATACCAAAAGTCCGCACAAAGAGGTTTGAATCCTGTTTCCTTATTCGTACTGCGAAACAGTGGAATCAGCTGCCTGAGGAGGTGTTCCCTAGAGGCTACAATTTGGGGGTTTTCAAAGCGCGAGTGAATAGGTATCTTCTAGGTAATCGTGCTACATCTTAGACCATATTATCAATATGGTCAAACGTTTACCTATCTACAGTAAAAAAAAAAAACTATTCTCAAATAGTCTCCCCCCCCCCCCCACACAAGGATAAAAAAAAATAAAACCACAATCCAAGGACAAATACCTTTTATTTAAATTTCATTGTGCATATTTCGGTAAATATAAAAAATATGGCAAAACAAAACGTAAGAGCGTGCAACCTCGAAATAATAACAGCGCTTTCCTTTTCGCACGTGTGCGGTGGACGAACAGACAGACAGAGACGTACATATATCGCAAGAATAGGCTACTTATTTGACAATGTGAATTCACAAAAAAAAAATTAAAAATCTGTGTAAAATTCCCAAATCAAAATTGATTATTTTTAAATGTCAAGTTACAATCACATTCGAAAACTTCGATGCTAAAGGATGGCAGTCACGCTTACCTATCAAAAGTTACGTCACACCTTTGCAAACAACGCCACATTGCCGTGCAAGCAATTGCTAACGTGAATGAATAAAATCCAGTAGTTTACAAATATCTTATAGACCATCAAAACACTGAATTGTATGGTACACACACAAAGTATAGAAATTAAATAACTTTTTGATTTATATATTTGTGTTATTCTATATTTTATTTTTCAATCGCCCACCGCACACACCAAGTTAACCGCAGTTTTACAAAAGGGCCTAGTTATATCAATATACATACATAATAATATTAACAACTTTTTATACATTATATCTTTATCGTTATTCAGACAAAAATAACGTGATTTTCGTCAGCCAGACGGAAGTATTTCATAGACTAGATGTGGCGACGTTTCGTGAGCGGCCGCCTGTTAGGATATTTTGAGAGGGAACAGATATTGTTCATATGGGAACAGATATTGATCGTATGGAAACAGATTTTGTTCACATGGGAACAGATATTGTCTGTATGGGAACAGATATTGTCTGCATGGAAACAGATATTGTTCATATGGGAACAGATATTGTCTGTATGGGTACAGATATTGTTCATATAGGAACAGATTTCGTTTTTAAGGGAATAAAAATTATTTACAGAAAAAATGTTAAAAGGATAGTTTGTTAACGACATAAGGACAACGTTTTCTAAAATAATATATTGGAAAAAAAACTTTGTTATATACAATATTTCTTGCTAGGGAAATAGCACAAGATATATGTGACTATATTGGATTTCTTGTATATTTAGCATTCGATGCTATTTGATACTACGATGATTTTGTCAGTCATCAATTTGACACCTTCCCAACAGCAGAAATAAAGAATTAGTTTCCAAATTTAATATTATTATTCCTAGCAATGTTATATTGTTGAAAGAGATCGAAAACCACTCACGAAACCAACTAATAAAAAAGCTTGATTCGAACAAAGTTGAGTTGAAACACATTTTTTGTAAACTAGCGACATCAATTTTAATTTATGTAGCATAGTCGCCGATGCGATTAAGATGTTTTAGGAATACTCACGCTCGTCTCTTGAAAGACCCCAAGACAAAAAGGTAATACCGCTGCAGCTAAACCTAAGTACGTGGTACAAAGTGCAGGAGGAGGAGGAGCAGATTTCAGTTTAGTCTAAATTCTGTAGGCTGATTTTTTACTGGCAGTAAACGTCAAGTTTCCATACATACATTTTGAAACTATGCATCTGTCAAAGTGAAATATAATAATATTTATGGGGTTGACACATTGAAATCTGTCAGTTTAGTTCACAAAGTTAAAAATCAGAGTACCTATTAGTGAGAGAGATAGCAATATTTGTATCATTAACAATGGAAAGCACCAAATATGGTCTAGTACTGCTGCACCAAATGTGGGACAAGATTTTTTGTTATTTTTAAACTCGCATTTGGCCGAATCAAACTCAAAGCGATAATAAATTCTTTAACCCTTTTCCAACGCCCCTTTTTACATACTCAAGTACCGCAGACCTTTCAAAATCTCATTACAATAATTAATATCAATAATACTTACGCTAGATATTATATTATTATTAAACAATAATAATTATTATTCATTATTACATACAATTTTACTATGCGCTAAGCTGCGAAGGACTAGAAATTTTATGGCTCCTACAAAACGTATTTATATATATAATAATAGTTTTTTATTTATACATTTGTATTAGAGCTTTTAATTTTTATAATATTGTAGTATTTACTTAAGTTTAGTTAAACACTTAAGTCAAATTGAAACGATTGTTACTAGATACTAGGTTTATTAATTATTAGACTTAAAATGGTATGGTTAATGGCTGGTATATGGTCAAATTATAAATGGAAAGGATTAGGAAATCATTTTTTAGCCAGTTAATTAAATACTACAATATTTAAAAAAAACTCTGAAATAGTCGAATCTATGTGTGCAAACATCAATATGCGAAAGTTTCAAAGAAATGCCGAACTTTTATTATTATTAATTAATAATTTCAATTAATATCTCAAAATTGTACATATAGCACGCATGCTGGTTTGTGATATCGCAGCGTGTACCAAATAAGGTGTATCAGCCATTTTTATCGTGTACAGTAAAAAGTACATATTTAAAGTTAGTTACAATGTATCTGATAATGACACATTTCTATCTCACTATAATTAATGATTGTGAACCAAATACTGTACACAGCTAACGACCATGTCCCATAAATGGTACACGGTAAATATCACAAGCTAGCACCCGCCATTTCTACAGCAGTCCCATTCTTGCATTATCCCACCTCCCATTTTTTCAAAAATATCTTTTTTATACATACATCCAATGTAACATTACGTCAAGTATACATATCCAAAATACATACAACTTATGTATTTTTATAATGACAAGTCTGCTAAGTACATAGCAACACATTTATTGGCCGAAAAGACTCAACGTCTGAACAATTTAATTTTTAAAAAGGCCAAAAGTAATGTGTCTAGTTATTAAATTTAGAGAGAGAATCAACAGAATTTGTACCATGCGCCTTTAACAATTAAGACCAATTTCTAATAACATATCGACCCTCAAGTTTCCCAGCGTTCGAAAGCAAGTTACATATTTATTTATACCTTACATTTAATCGTTAAATAGTTAATTACATAATCAGGTGCCTTTGAGACGTTTTCGGGTGCGACACTTTTTCGCAAATGTTCCCATTTTATGACCCATATAAGGTACACGACTTTACTTATCTGCTTTGCATACAAAGTAATGATGACTTAAAAACCCATCAACCAGTTCCTAATATGACCGTACAAAAGCGAACATTCGCGAATGGGTGTTGAACGACCCTTTCCATTCATATATTCAATCAGAGCCAACTCCAAGCCCATATATGGAAAAAATCGAACTTAAAATAATTAAAAGTCTTTATTTCTAACGAAAAATAAACTTAATCCAAGAAAATGTAAATTATATAGTATACATAATTAGTGACCATATTTAAACAATTAACAAGAAAAATATATTTAACGTTAAGAGAAATAAAATAAATAAAAAATCTAATTTTACAGTCACATTCATTTGTAAGATTTTAGTAAGATTCATACAGAAGTGAAACTCCATAGAAATTGTCTCTTAGTTATTGGCAACTCATGACATACACTTTCTTTGAAGTCTCTCTCTCTGTAGTATATACTTGTGATATTTCAGTCTAGCCATCCATCTCTGAATTAGATTCTTTAAATAATACCAAATTCTTTTACAATTTAAAAGGTTTTGATATTTTTTCTTTTATTTTTTTATTATGTTTATAGTTGAAAAGAGATGGATAGATTCAAATTGTCTTGAACATAATCGAATATTAAGCCAATTTCTAGCACAGATAGAGGCACAAGAATTATAAAAAGATAGATAATAGTAAAGATGTTTGCAATATTCATTTTAGATATTTATATTCTGATAATATCTAAAATCTTTTTCTTGTTGTAAATAAGTCCCTGCCTAGAAATTAAAGCATGATTGATCACGCACGTACAGGGCTTTCATGTACAATTATCGTCACACACAATCAATTTCTAAATGATCCATTTATTTCGTTAGCTTTCGTCGCGTAACGTAGATAAAGGTCATTAAATTGGGCCATTTAATATCCTGTGTTAGTGACTATTACAATAATATTGCAAAGATCTTAACCGCAAAGCTTTATAAATAAACTATATTTTTTTCTTAAATTTTAATTTAGTAAAAGAATTTGGAAGCACCGAAAAATAAATTAAAAGTCCGATATATTTTTTGCATATTTATATTGCATCTCTATGAATTGACGATATTACTTCTACGTCAATATTGTTTATTCTCTCACACTAACGACATGTGAATCTACGTGGTAGAAAGAGAAAACATGAGACATATGATATCTGCTTAATCGAGTGACTTAGTCAAATTAAAGTAGAAATAAATAAATATAAATATGCAAAATAAAATATTAACATTTCTATATTATATAATGCACCATGTATTAAATTAAAAAATATCAATTGTCTTAAAAAAAAAGAATTAAAAAATTACGATAACAGTGAGCTTCTCAAGTCTTAAGTTGTATTTTTTAATGAATTACTTGAAAAAAAAAGAGACTAAAATTTTTGGCATAGCACAGTGTTTTCAGTTTTCCTTGAGTACAAAAAAAGCCTCAATTTGTTATGTCAACTGAAAAGTGAAGATTTTTTAATGTGTGTGATGATAACAAAGCCAAACTGACGCTTCATATGGGTTGTCCAGTGAACAGTTTCATTAATAAAATTATTACTGGAAATCCTGTATTACTTCTTTTAAATTTTTCAATACTGTATCTATTAAATATCGTGCACTATATTTGCACCAAATAATATACATAAGTCTACATTTTCTTATATAACATTTATTTTAATCTTATTTTTTGTTTTTTGGGCCATAATGTGGGCCAAAAAATAAAAAAGAAGATTAAAATAAATAAATAAAATTGTGGGCCATAATTCTTGCAATGCAAAACCACAATTTGTGGTTCTTGCAAGAAAAAAATAAGTAAAAAAAAAATTTTTTTTTTCAAGTAACTCAAAAAAAAAAAAGAGTATTCCTCTGCACTCCCGTTCCCTGTATACCCTATCAGAACCGTATCATTGCGTCATATCCGATAGGACGCAACATTGAGCGTTTGTGAACAGAAATGCTTAATCTATTTTTATTTTTTTTGTTGTTTCCAGCTTTTGATAGACTGACTCAGCGGTGGCGCGGAGCGCATTAGACCAATCCTAAAATTTTATATTCTATTTGGGCCAATCAATCAGTCGGATGACGACCATCGCCATCACGGACTAATACGAATGACGTCTGTAGATAAGATAACTGTGCGACTGCGCGAGCTCCAAAGATAACTTTTTCGATTGGGCAAGCGCACTCCGTCCTCCGCGTCCCGCGGAACATAGGCAGGTCGACTTTGTAGCTATACAGCTATAATTCACTTCACTGACATGGGACTCTAGTGAGTACTAGAGTCCCATGTCACTCTCGAGAAGAAAAGATCTAAAAACCGATAAAACTTCAGCCACATTATTATATTTGTAGTTGTATGAACGTACATCCATTACAAATAATAGGTACCTATGAAATTGTGATGTTTTTATCAATAAAAACTTTTATTAGTAATTGATTTCGCCAGTCATTCAAGGTCCAAACTGAAAACCAGCGCGGCAGCGGCGGCAAACCGCTGCAGCACATGCTGAGCTTGGACCTTGTTGATCACTTCACTTTGTTCCTAGTCCTAGGTCCTTTGGTCTTGGTCACTAGTTTATATATTAACATATATATTTTTTTGTTTTTGTTTAATGTTTTTTCCTATGTAGATATTACTGTGCAATTTCCCATTGCTTATGTTATGTGTCCTGTCTATGTAAATCTTTTATGTGGTCGATAAATGTTTACTTACTTACTTATTTGTAGCACGCAATAAATAAATTGAATTGAAAATACAACACGTACCTATGCAAATTGAACGAACTTACATGTGAGAGAAGTTTTATCAGTTTTTAGATACTTTCTTCTTTAGAGGTACTATTCAAACACATTAATTGCTTTAATGAACATTTGACTTTGAGGATAAGAACGAAGTTTTTAGAAGGCAAACGAGCCAGCAGGTCACCTGATAGTAAGCGAAAAATATCTGCGAGATCCAGTGATTCGCTGATGCTTTGCCAGCTTTTATGGAAGACGTAGGCTCGTTAATAAAAAATATATGTGTCGTACATTTTTTTAACATTTCTGCTCACAAGCCCATTCTAAAAGCTAGATTCAGCTTGAAAGGCGAGTCCTATCTAACGAGAGATCTAAAATACAATTCGAAATTCAATTTAACTAGCCATTTTTATATTAAAAACAGCATAAATGTACAATGATAAGATCATAACAAGTGACAAGTGTGGTATAAATAACACAAAAAAATAATTATAATTTTTGTTTTTATATTTTACATACGGTGTCTCGATAATCGCTCGACATTGGCAGAGTTAATTTTATGTTTGCTACAGACAAACACAAAAGCAGCCAATTTTTGTATGTCTTTCCAACAATCATCTACTTGATTTTTAAATATAATTTTCGTTTCGATAGTTTTTTGTTTTTTATTCAATCATTTATTTTTCGTTCAGTTTTTTAGTTTTTAAACTATTTTTTTCCTGTTGTCTTTCAAACCATCCTATTTTTTTTTTATTGAAGTTGAAAATGTATTTTTTTTACTTAACTATACCATTCTTGTCACTTCTACTGTAACTATATCAATGTAACAATCACCATATCGCAGCACGCTATTAGCATCCTTATTAACAACAAAATAAGGTATAAAATAGCCTAATTTTATCATTTGAGGTCAAAATCACATTTTTTTTATTACAAAAACTTCACACAAATCAGAAATATTTGTAAAAAAAGAAACAAAAAAAAAATACCGACATAAATAGATATAGAAAATTTTTAGAATTTTTCTCAAGCATTAAGGTACTTACTTAAACATACTTAAACATGTTGTTTAAAAGATCAAAGTATTTTTTTTCAAAAATTTCTGATTCAGCTCAGTTTTCGCATAATAATCTATATAAAATATGATTTATATGTATAACTATGCTTAACTTTATGAACAAGCCTGCCACAAGCATGTATATGTATACATTCATATTATAATATGTTTATTTACATTTTCAAAGTCATTTAGTCTCCAAGCCTAGCTGTATGGCTAGACCAAGGGATACGATACAAATATTTATGATTATGTATCTGTTTTGTTTTTTTTTGTGTTTTGTAGTTGAATCGTAATAAGTTAGCTGGTAAAGATAGTTATCGAGGATTAAGCTATATTAACATTTTGATTTTGTGCATTTTACTATGATATTGTTTATATTTTTTTAAATTAATTAGTTTAGCCTCTGTCATATAACATAGATACAGCTAAAATAAAAATTCATAGCATCGAATGGCTTATTTTATTATGAATACTTGGTACAAATAAAAAAAAAATATCCTAACCCTTGGTCTAGTTTTGACGTTTTCAATAAAAACACCATGGATATGTTTATTTTTTTTTGTCACCGCTCTTTATACATATTGAGTATAATATATAAACCTTTTATGATATCACAACACAAACACATGAGTTCTTTACATATAATGGAGAAACTCCATACATACTTTATGATATTTTCATACACAAAAAATGCCACTAAATAGCCATTTTCCATGTTCGTAATTTAAATATAATTACCCCAAAGGTAAAAAATATACTTAAATTTCGTTATTATATGACAATTTCAACATTTTTGTATGGAGTTTACCCACTGTACGGGATCAAGTCATATTTTATATAGATTATATATTTAATATCGCGTATAAGGCGCCGTGATACATATAATAATTAATACATGCTGTATGTCAGAAGGGGTCTCTAGACGTCACGTCGTAGTGTACTGTCAGGTCCTAGAGGAGAAAACACATGGGTGAGTTATATATACGAATTACAAAAATATACTAGGCACAAAGGATGATATTTATTTTATTAAATAATAATTATAAAAGGTGGCCCATTTAAAACTTGGCAAAAAGATTTTTTTTTTAGGTTAATTTTTGTTCATAAAAATTAACAAAAATATTTTATCTCGTGTGTCCGTAAGTTTTCATACTACATAGAATGGGTGGTATGAGATAGGTTCTAAATATCATAATAAATTAAAATTGTTCCTGATTTAGACATATTCGACAATGTATTTTCTAAATTCAAATCGTTGGTGACAGAGTATCTATCAGGCCACTAGCCTGATGGATGCTCTTAGCTCTGTCACTACTGTCACGCCTAGCACTAAGTTTTTTTACTAATCTAATTTAATTTAATTAAGAATATTAGAAAGATGTAACTAAAACGATACTTACCCATGGCGCGATGGAAAGACTTTACTATAACAATACGTACCTATGGCGCGATGGAAAGACATTAGGTACTATAACAATCCGTACCTATCTTCTTCATATTAGCGTGTAATTCTTCAGTGCGTTTAAAGTTGTTGGGGGGTCTGGTAATTACAATGAAGCGACTGCCGTCTGACCTTCGTTACCCTTTAACGGGGGAACCAGACCAACTGAATCATGGTTGCACGTTTCAGAAACTTTTTCCGAAACGTGCAGGTTTCCTCACGATGTTTTCTCTCGCCGCCGAGCAGATGGTTATGGTAGAAATACGCACATAGATTAAAAAAAAACCATTGGTGCATGCTCTGATTCGAACCTCGACCATTTGCATGGAAGGCGTGTTCGTATTCATTAAGCTACCATCACTTTTACTGACCTATGGCGCGATGGAAAGGCATTACTATAACAATACATACCTATGGCGCGATGGAAAGACATTACTATAATAATACATACCTATGGCGCGATGAAAAGACATTACTATAACAATACATACCTATGGCGCGATGAAAAGACATTATTATAACAATACATACCTATGGTGCGATGGAAAGACATTACTATAACAATATCTACCTATAGCGCGATGGAAAGGCATTACTATAACAATACATACCTATGGCACGATGGAAAGACATAACTATAACAATACCTACCTATGGCGCGATGGAAAGACATTACTATAATAATACATACCTGTTCGGGCACAATCGGCTCGGCGTCGGACAAGACGCGCGGGGGACCAGCGGCGATGGGCCCCGGACTTCGACCTTACCAACGGTGGACCACGCACGCGTCCTCGACAATATTTTCTATTTACCGCAATAATAGGGTATTTGACTAAGCTCGAGATTTTACAAAATATAAATATTTTATCAAAATATAGGTAAATATGTGCCCATTACCAACAATTCTCAATCAAAAATATATCATCTAGCCGGTTCTATGGTCATTCAAAGATTCATGGGCAAGTCCATTTTAAAAGTATGAAATTTAAAAAAATATATTATACCATTGAATAACCCATATAATTTACACCAACTATTATAATGGAACCATTGACATAAACGAAACATTTGATATAGCTACCATACAAAATTCAAATGAAATGCATACAAAATCCTTTCATCTCAGTAGCCATTTGTATGGAGCGTTTTGGGTTTGCCCAAAATAATGTGATTTTAAAGTTGTGATATCTCAGGTAGTTTAAATGAGATTCAAGTAATTCTTTCAACGATGTTTCTATCATTGACAGGTCTTTTGATTACACAAATGAAAAAAAATTTGTCAAATACCGTATTATTCTACGTACAACCAGCCTTTCATTCATCTCCGAGATTAGGATCCCATTACATACCTATGGCGCGATGGAAAGGCATTACTATAACAATACATACTTATGGCGCGATGGAAAAACATTACTATAATAATACTTACCCATGGCGCGATGGAAAGACATTACTATAACAATACGTACCTGTTCGGGCACAATCGGCTCGGCGTCGGATAAGACGGCGGCGATGGGCCCCGGACTTCGACCTTACCAACGGTGGACCACGCACGCGTCCTCGACAACATTTTCTATTTACCGCAATAATACGGTACATGACTATTTTTTTTTTATTTTTGCAATCAAAAGACCTCTCAATGATAGAAACATCGTTGAAAGAATCACTTGATTCTCATTTAAACTACCTGAGATATCACAACTTTAAAATCACATTATTTTGGGCAAACCCAAAACGCTCCATACAAATGGCTACATAGATGTGACGTCACACCTAAGTATTTTGTATGCATTTCATTTGAATTTTGTATGGTAGCTATATTAAATGTTTCGTTTATGTCAATGGTTCTATTACAATAATTGGTACAAATAGTATGGGTTATTCAATGGTATAATTATTTTTTAATAATTTCATACTTTTAAAATGGACTTGCCCATGAATCTTTGAATGACCATAAAACCGGCTAGACGTTATATTTTTAATTGAGAATTTTTGCCATTGGCACATATTGACCTATATTTTGATAAAATATTTATATTTTTTAAAATCTTGAGCTTAGTCATATACCCTATTATTCTACGTACAACCAGCCTTTCATTCATCTCCGAGATTAGGATCCCGTTACATACCTATGGCGCGATGGAGAGCGGGCGGAAGCGCCTGGCGCGCGCCGCGTTGTGGTGCGCGGGCGCATGGGAGGGCGCGGGCGCGGGCGCGCCGGGCGGCGGCGGCGGCGACTCCGACGACGACCCGCCCGACGCCGGCGGCGACGACATCAGCAGCGACGGCACGCCGCGCGACTCACTCCTGCAGGGGGATATTAAACGAACTTACCGTTTGGTACAGTGGTAGCGTGTGTATGCATGAACATGTCTTTTTTTTTTATAGCAAAGGACCAATCAGGATTACCTCAATCCGCCTGATGGTAAGCGGCCGTGAAATCCAAAAATGAGGCTGACAGGCACAGAAGAACTAACAAAGTACCCATTGTGTCTGCCATCCTCACCCTAATGGCCTGCTGAGATGCCGTTTCACGCCCCGCCTAAAAGACCCCGGATTGTATGAAGGAGGAAACACATGAGCTGGGAGGGCATTCCATGCCTTGATGGCTCGGGGCAGGAACGAGGAGCAAAACCTCTTGGTGCGCGCCGCCATTGTCTGGATGGTATGCGGATGGCAACGCTGTCCAGCACGTGTTGTTCGGAAGTGGAAAGGGGAGGATGGGATAAGTTGAAATAACTCATCAGAGCATTCCCCGTTATAGAGGCGGTAGAGAACACTTAGACTGGCAATGTCTCTACGTAGCTGAAGAGGTTCTAGGGACTTAGTCACCTCATAATCTCCAACAATACGGATAGCACGTCGCTGCAACCTATCGAGAGCCTCTAGCAAGTACTTGCTAGAGCAGAACCATCCCAGAGAGCGGAGCAATATTCCACACACGGGCGAACCTGTGCCTTGTACAAGAGACAAAGCTGCGCCGGAGTAAAATACCGTCTCACTCTGTTCAGAATCCCGAGTTTACGGGAAGCAGTTCTTATTACGCTCTCGATATAGTCCCGTTGATTTAGGTTGCTACGAACACCGGTGCCAAGGATGCTGAGACTATCCTGTATTGGTAAGGGGGTGCTCTGAAGAGTGGGATGGGATAGGAAAGGTGACACCTTAGCAGAGAATACACACGCCTGTGTTTTCTTAGCGTTAAACTCGACAAGATTGCTGGCACCCCATTTGGAAATGCGGTCCAGGACCCCGTCGAGCTCCGTAACAAGAAGATTTCTCTTTTCCTCGGTATCGGTCTGCTTTGCCGCAGGTCTTCCGAAATAGCGTGCGTGGACAGTGCTGTCATCTGCATAGCAATGGATGTTACCACATGATAACATGTCATTGATGTGCAGAAGAAACAATGTCGGCGACAGGACGGAACCTTGAGGCACTCCAGAATTTATCGGAAGGAAGCAAGAAGCGCGTCCATCACAGCGAACACGAATCCTACGACCCTCCAGAAATCCCGCAACCCAATCGCATACGCGAGGTGGCAGACCGTATGCCGGAAGCTTGGAGAGTAGCGAAAGATGCCAAACACGGTCGAAAGCCTTGGCAATATCAAGGCTAACTGCCAAAGATTCACCATGCTTCTCCATAGCCTCCCCCCAGAGGTGCTATACGTACGCTAGAAGATCGCCCGTGGACCGTTTCGGTCTGAAACCATATTGTAGGTAATGAAGCAGCGAGTGATCCTCTAGGTAGTGGATAAGTTGAGTATTAATTATCCGTTCAAACACCTTTCCCATTACTGAGGTTATAGCTATAGGCCGGTAGTTAGCAGGGTTGGACCTATCCCCTTTCTTAGGAATAGGTTGAACATTCGCCACTTTCCAAGCTTTCGGCACAATGCCTGAGGAATAAGAGAGGCGGTACAGGCTCACACGCCTGGAGACAACTCCGCTGCGCATATTTTAAGAACCGACGCTGGAATACCGTCAGGACCACTGGCTTTTCTCACATCGAGTGACTGTAATTCAGCACGGACGTCACATTGCCTGATACGAATATCAGGCATGGTGGTGCCGCAGTCTGGGATTTTAGGCGGCTGTGCTCAGACAGTCATCTATGCGGGAATTGGCGGCAAAGAGTTCGGCTAACAGATCCGCTTTCTCTTGCGGCTGATGAGCCAGTGATCCATCGGGATATTTTAGCGGGGGCAGCGAAGGTAGGCAGAAGTTGGATTGCACATGTTTAGCCAGACGCCAGAAGGAACGGCTACCTGTGGGGTGCGCAACTAGTTCCTGGCCGACACGTGCAACACGCTGGGCATCCGCTCTGATGTAGGCCCTCTTAGTGGTCTTGGTGGCTTTGTTATAGGCTGCTTTTAGGGAGGCTATGTTAGGATCCTGGAAGGTTTGAGCCCTGGCCCAGGCGCGGTATGCCGCCCGTTGCTCTTGAACGGCTGCAGCACACTCCCGGTAGAACCAGAGCTCATCTTTGCGACCGCTGGTGACATCGGTGAATGGAATGTAGTATTCCATTCCAATACCGATCTCATCAGCTATGGCCGCTGCACATTCCGATGGATCCTTTTTCCCAAAGCAGCTCTGCCTCCAAGGGACGGACGCGTAGTATTCTCGCAGGCCATCCCAATCTGCTGACGAGTAGCACCATAGTCTCCGCGTCACCTTTACGGGTTGTGGGGGGGCGATGTAGGGCACTCTTGCGCCAACCAGGCAGTGGTCGGAGGACCCTAGTGGGGCGCCAACCGACACTTGGTACCCGGATGGGTGACTCGCCAGCAAAAGATCCAGCAAGGAGGGCGCTTTACCGACTATGTCTGGTATCCGGGTGGGCTGGAGTACCAGTTGGGTCAGGTCATGGGTGAGAGCAAATGCGTGGGCGGTTCGGCCAGCATGGTCTGTTTTAGGGGAGCCCAACCAGGTGTCATGGTGGGCGTTAAAATCCCCTAAAAACACCAGCTCGCTGTTAGGGAACCGCACCTGAGTGTTGTCTGCTACCTGACTTAGATGGTCGAAGAGTCGAGTTGTCTCGGTGTCTCCTTTGTGGGAACGGTATATGCACACGTAGATTCTGCTCGTCGAGCCTAAGTCTACGTGTACACAAAGGATGGAAAAGGATGGGTCTTCAAGGCAGTGAAGACGGTCGCAACAGACATCCGATCTGACGAAAAGGCATACACCGGCCTTGCGGTGGAAGGACTCTTCCAGCACATAGCCATGATAGTGCAGGTATGCCGTGTCAGCTGGGCAGGAAATCTGTGTTTCCGTCAGAAACAGCATCGCAGGCCTCGTCGTCTCGAGGTGTTGGTGGACGGCGTAGAGGTTTGTATGGAGTCCACGGATGTTAGTGAACTCCACCTCAAACAGCGAGTTGTTGGGGGTTTGGGATGCCGCTGTAGAACATGTGCGATGATGTTGTCCTGCCATTGAAGAAGGGAAGGAAGGGGAGGCGTGAGAGGGATGACTGTTATCGCGGCAAGAACGAGACAAAGCGTGGAGCCCCGCATTGGTATTGGACAGTGCAGTACATAGAACGCCAGTCCGCCGGACGGAAGGGCCCCCGTACCCCCCCGGAGGTGGTCGCCGGGCCCCACTCGGACCGGGCACCACCCGGCATGACGAGCCACCCCGGGATTATGCGCGACCTGGTGGGGCAGCCTTCGGAGGTGGTTAGCCACCGTTGGGCCCCTGTACTATGCCGCGGGCGGCCAGCGGCACCACCGTTTCTACGGGTCTCCCTGGCCGGCGGGTTGACCCACTCAGTCTGCACAATACCGCTGCAAAGGTTCCACTGGTCCGGTACTTGACGCATCAACAGTCCCCCTGGCTCCGGTTAGCACAGCGCTGATCCCGGAACGCGACCCGACCGAGATAGCCCAGAGTCACTTGGCGGGTTTTTCGCGACTGTGTGGTGGTAACAGCAACCGGTCGACAAAATGTCTCCCACCTGAAAAGCAGATGGTCTGCTGGTAATCCCATAGTCGTCTCTTACGACACCCACGGGCAGGAAATGGGACAGGGGATAGTATTCTTTGGATGCCGCCCCTGCACGGCACCTGTCTTTGGGTGTTTTCTATGTATTATAAGTATATATTTACAAAAGAAAAATATTACATGCACAACCTGTGCGGATAAAGAATGGGATCAGAAATGGCGGCGCATCTATTCACTTCTCGCTCGCACACTATTTGCGTCTATACTCGCACATTGTGCATGAACATGTCTGTTTGTATTGGTCTGGGTGTTTTCTATGTTTTATAAGTATGTATTTACAAAAGAAAAGTATTACAATATGTAAATGACGGATGGGAAAGCGGTATAGAAGGTTGAGAGCCTGGGCCGTCTTCATCCGCCATCTTAGGTATTTTTGGAGGTTTTTCCGAAATAAAGCCTTCGTTAGATAGCTGGGTTGTTCTTTAATTCGATTACTTTAACGAATCAACGAAATGTAGAAATACTAGCAGGATGCAAACGGATTGCTTTTTTTCGTCCGTACACGATGGCGGCTCACGATCGAATGCCCCTCTCTCGGCTAAGCATAGACCACCCCCAAGCATAGACAGTGACAGCTGTCACACCTGACGTTTCATAAGACAACCTGACATTGATAGATGACGTCTGTTATAGGGTGATGTTGACAGGTGACAGCTTTTTTTTTTGTAATAGGTAGGCAGACGAACAGACGGATCACCTGATGGTAAGCAATTGCCGCCGCCATTGGACACCCGCGACACCAGTGGAGTCACAAGTGCGCTGCCAACCTTTAAACCCCCCCCTATCCCCCGGATTGGGCCTCCGGTACCCCTCACTCACGCAAAAAACACAGCACAGTGCTGCTTCACGCCGGTTTTCTGTGAGGTCATCTGATCTGTCATCGATTCGACGTCTCGTACGCCACCTCGCCGACATATATATATTTGTAATCCAACTGTTGATTCTGATATCCGTAACACAGGTGCTTGATCTACCTATCTCGGAGTCAGGTCAATAATAATTCTCACAACATCTCATACGTTGACCTGATTCCGTACAAAGCAGCTTAAGCACTTGTGTTACAGATATCAGACAACAGAGGAACACAAATATATACTTAAATACATATATTACACCCAGACACTGAACAAACACAAGTGTTCATCGCAAACAAACAAACAAACATTTATTTGCTAGAAATACATGATACATAAGGTCCTAAGTAGAATTTAAGTATCTAGTGTTTGTATTTCGCTTGCGAGCAAGCGTGCAAATATTATAGTGTATACCTACAAGTATACCATATTAAAAATTAAGTACTCTTTGAAGTAAACATAATGAGCTAGCACGAATGTTTGTCCAGGGTGGGGATCGAGCCCACAATCTTTGGCGCAAGAGGCAGGGTCACTACCAATGGACAACATTTCATATTTTTAACATGTCCATATTGTTTTTTTTATATGAAAATAGACATAAAATTAACAGACCCATATTTTTTCTTTTTTCAAAATTTGTCCATTTTCATGCATAAAATAATTATTGAAATTCTTTATATTCTAAATAGACGTAAGCGCCAAATGACGTCATCGGACGGCTGAATACAGCGATATTCCTTTGCTTATCATTGTTTTAATAAAAAAAATGGTAGTACTGTCAAAGGTAAATAATACTAGTGTCAACATTGTCAACGTCATTCATTCATTCAACGTTGACAAGTTGTCTTTTTTTTTGACAGTTGCATGTCATGGGTTTGGCATTTCGTAAATTTAAAACTATAATGTGCTAAGCAAAGAAATATTTTACATTCTGCCGTCCGATGACGTCATCTTACGTTTTTTAGTTTTTAATTTTTTTCTCAGTAAATAAGCAATATAAAAAATGAATAAATATATATTCGAGCAGCGGAAAAGTAAATAAAGAATTGGTATTTTTTGTTTCAGAGCTTAGCAATTTTGAAATGTTGTCCATTGCGCCATCCGGTCAGTCGAGTCAATGTACGTGATGTATTGAAATATTGATTTGTTATTTACTTTACCTGGTGGGCGGGGAGCGCGAGTGCTGCGGGCAGCGGTGGCGCAGGCGCGCGAACCGTAGGTTGAGCTCCCGCGCGGGGTCGGCCGCGTACTTGTCGTTGGGGTTGGCGCGCCGCCGCCGGAGCGCTGGGGCCAAATCCACGATTATTATTATTATTTGATAGAAATGGGGTGAGCCCTGCGTCTCATAGCCACTGCGACCAGTAGATGATCTATTGTGGCAGCCCCGTAACCTATTACACCTCATGCACCTCATGCAGCTCCAGTTCCAGGATAAACCCGAGAATGGAGCTGATGGGGGAGCTCTTGATCTCGTCAGCCGAGATCATGTGTGCTCCCAGGTGCCGGCTTCTGCAGCGGTGCAGCGCTATGCACTCGCCGAGGACGTGGATAATCGTTTCCTCGTCCTCGCGACAGAACCCGCAGATTTTGGTATCTGTAAGGCCCATGTTGTGCAGGTGCTTGTTTAATTTGCAGTGCCCTGTGAGGGTCCGAGTGAGTGCCCTAACATGTCCTCTACTCAGTTTTGTTATCTCTACAGCTCGTCTCTGATCGAACGCTTGTATCAACGCCTTAGACTGTTCTAGTCGAGGTAGTCTTTTCCAGAATTCAGTGCTTTGTTTTTTCTGAAATCCACGATAGTATTGTAGCGTATTACCTATCTCGAGCGCACATGCCGCGAGTTGGCAACACTGGTCCATAGAGTAATTCTTTTTTCATATTCATATATTCATATTCTTTATTGCTCTCCATAATGTTACAAAAGGTGGTAATAACATAGTACAGTACAATTATGGACCCTGTCGGGCGCGGCATAGATAAGAGAGGGGAGGAGTCACCTTACGCTTTCATCTACAAGAATAATTTGAATAATATTTTTTTATTAGAAAGAAAGAAAGAAAATACGTTTATTGACCATCACAATACACAGGAAACAAACATATACAGAAGAGGGACAAAGACATGTGGATAGTGTGTGGTTAACCAGGTCCCGACCTCAGCATTAGCTGCTACTACAATATCTGCATTGCCGCAGCAGCGCTGGTATTCTGGCGGGACCTGATTATTATGATTAGACAGCTAATTTTATTTAAATATATAGATTATATTAAACTCTTATACTGTATGTGTTTTTCTTTATTTAAGGACTTTTATACAAAAGTATATGTCAGTCCTATATGACAATACATTAGTTTAGACTTAGTAAACCTTAGTAAAGTTGCTAAAGATACCGATTTTTTTATAAAATTAAAAGAATATCTTTTGCAAAATGCCTACTACAGTCTAAATGAATATTTAATTTTGAACCCTTAAAATATATAATTTAATATTTATAGATAAATTTATCTACTTCATTTTAAATTGCTATTAGACATTTAATATAATTACTTAATAATTAAGAGGAAATGTAAATGTTATTATTATTTTTTATTTTTTTTACATTATAGCGGACAAACGAGCAGACGGCACACCTGATGGAAAGTGATCACCGCCGCCCATGAACATCTGCAACACCTGAGGTATCACATATGCGTTGCCGGCTCTTAAGAAAGGAGTACACCCTTTTCTTGAAGGTCACCAAGTCGTATCTGTTCGGAAACACCACGGATGACAGCTGGTTCCACAGTTTTACTGTGCGTGGTAGGAAATGACGTGAGAAACGCACTGTAGTCGATATAAATCCATCCAGGTGATGTGGATGGTATTTTGCGTTCTGACGTGATGTGCGGTGGTGAAAAATTGCAGCTGGAATAAGGCCGAACAACTCCTCGGAACATTCCCCATTGTAAATGCGATAGAAGATACACAGTGATGCTACATCTCTACGCAATGGCAGAGGATCAAGTGTGTTGGAAATGCTATGATTTTTATTATTATTTTCATTGTGATACCCTTTGCAGGGTTCATTTGAGGACATTATGCTATTTTTAAGACCTGTATACCAAATGAAACAATAAAGATTTATGATTATCTCTATCCCTCTTCTATCTAATGTCCTTTACCTGAAGGTTGTCTGGTAGAGATCGCTCCCAGCGATAAGACCGCCTAAATTGTACATTGTATCTCTGTATACCTAGCTTTTAAGTTTTGTATATTGTGCAATAAAGAGTATCTATCTATCTATCTATTATGATTAGTATTAAATAACATCAAATCTATATATATAAAAATGAAACCCGTTTCGCGTTGTCACGGCATCACGTGTGAACGGCTGAACCGATTTCGATAATTCTTTTTTTTAAATGTTTGTGGAAGTCCAAGGATGGTTCTTACGGAAAAAAAATATTAAGAAAATCTCTGAGAAATATTGAAAAGTATACATTTAATTTTGCATATTTTAAAAAACGCGCGTTACGAATGTCAACGTCATTCACAGCCATAGACTATATTAAAAGAGCATCGTTTGTTCTGAAACGTGGTAAGTTGACAGCTTCATATCGATTTTTGGTAACTTTTGGTGACTACATAATATTACAGACATCAAAGCTACTCTAAGGCGGTACGAAGTTCGCCGGGTCAGCTAGTAACTAATATAAATAAGACAAGTGTAGATGATGAACAAATCACTCACCAGGCGTCAAGTCGTTATGGTCTGGCGGCGGCGTGGGGGGCGCGGGAGGAGTGGGCGCGACGGGCGCAGGGGCTAGAGGTCCGTCGCCGGACCACGACAGGCACTTCGCCAGGCGGCCCTCGCCCATCGCCACGGGGATGCGGCTGGTGGTGCCGCACCACCAACGCTGGAAGACACATGTTCATCGCTGTTTGAAACGTAACAACGCACCATAATGGAGAATGTTAATTGATTTCTTGTCTTGACTATGATCAAACCGAATTTCTCATCCCAAACTGATAGATACTCATATAAAATAAATAATACTTAATATTTCACAACATCACATACATTGATCTGACTCCGAGATAGGTAGCTCAAGCACCTGTGTTACGGAAATCAAAATCAACAGTGGAATTACAAATATATACATATAATACTTGGGAAGGGGGTTCCATTAGTAGTGAAAGTGAGCACTAAGGAGGAATTTTTAAAAATTCAACCCTTAAGGGGGGTAAAAAGGGGTTCCCCGGGGCATCCCCGTGCCGCACCACCAGCGCTGGAAGACACATGTTCATCGCTGTTTCATCATCATCATCGTCAGGAACAAGTTGTTAATATTGTGGGTATTTTAATAAAATATTATGTCAGTAAAATGATAGTCGAACATTGTGTGATAAGGTCGAAGGCGAGGGAGAGGTTTGGACATATTGCACATGTGCGTGTACATACACAAGGAAAGTTATTAAACACACAGAAAAAATATTCAGCTGTTCCATACAAAATAGAATATCCACCCAGCAAGGATGTGTGGAACAGTTGATTTTTTTTTCGCTTATTTTGTTGATCTAACTTGCTAAATGGTCCTTATTCACGGTACTTAATCCACTTTATTATTACCGTACTAAAGCCCATCGTCAGCCCATTTAAGTCCCCACTGCTGGGGCACGGGCCTCCCTCAATCACATGAGGGGTAATTGCCATACTCACCACGCTTGGCAGACGGGTTGGCGAGGGTTTTGATATAAATGCAGAGTTTTCCTTCTCTGGGTGCTGATGATCATGCCAGCAGCTTTACCTTAGCCGCCTTTTACGACACCTCGGTAAGAGTGAAGGTGGCCTATTCTACTCTGCCGGGGACCATATATATATATATTATTCGATATTTAACATGAAGTTCTTAAATCATCAGAATGTGTGTGTGTGTATGTGCGTGTGAATGTATGTATTAGGTGTGTTCGTGCGAGCCAGAGCTGTGTGTTTGTAATTATGCGACTGATATGTGTTTGCCCTAACAGAAGTAGAAAAAACAAATATATGTTAACTTAGTTAAGTGGAATTATAAGATATATTTTCAAGAGCTCCTCAGTTTCCTCATATGTTATCCCCTGCAACCACTGGCGCAATACCAGTTTACAAATCCTTATGTTGGTGCTAAAAATGTTGAGTTCTTTATTAATCTATAATATAAAAATTAATCGCAAAATGTATTGGTAAGCGCATAACTCAACAACGCCTGGACCAATTTGGCCATTCTTTTTTTAAAATGTTCGTTGAAGTCCAGGGATGGTTCTTACGGCGAGAAAAAATCGAATAATTTTCGGAAAAACCCTAAAAACAGCCCTTTTCTTTTTCACATACAAACGTTTTCTAACTAAAACGTAGAATCAATTTGAGTTTTATTGCTATTATATAAAGTTCATATTTGTTGCCACATTACAATTTTTTTTGACAGGACGAAGTCTGTCGGGCCAGCTAGTTGAGAACTTTTAATATAGTGTTGCCTGCCAGCTAGGGCAGTTCTGTAAGGGACGTGTTCACATACTCTGTACCTTATCCGTCGGCCCACATGCTGAACAACAAGTTTGAATGAAGACTTTAGTAATAAAGACTAAAACTGTGTAAGTAACGCCGCTGGCGCAGTCTAGTTTAAAAATGAGATAAATTTAGTCCCTACGGTCTCGTGGGACTCCGCGGGCTAGTGCCGCCGCGACGCAGGAGCGCTCTGCGACTTATCGGTGACATACTTGCTCGGCACGATGAAATAGACCTATTTGCAGACAGTTTTGGTCAAATCTGCTACAAGTACCGTAGTTTTTTGACATAATTAACATAACAATAACTGTAATTAACATAACAGAACAGGTGCGAATAAATAGTGAGTTAGGAAACAGTGGTACCGGAGGTGAACGCAGTAAAAGACTAAGGAGGGTAGACCGATATGTCTGCCAATAACATCTTACCCGCAGAATCTTCAGTTACTCCGTGACCAGGGCGCTTGCAACAGCGCCGAAATATCGGATACTCAAAAATAAGGTACGACATGGTAGCAATCCCGTAAATAACTATTCTAATGTTAGTGACCATGAAAGTTTAAAACAATATATAATTAACATATTTAATACTATTGACACTTTATAAAAAAAATCTAATTTAATTCTATTTTATTTAATTTGATTTTACTGTTCTATTGTGTATTTTAATTTGCTTCTTTTGACTCAGATACTGACAATTTGGGCTATTTATGTTGATATTATCTGTCGCGCTTATTTTTATTTTTTTATTTTTTTTGACAAGGAATATATTCTTCTGCTTTTTTATTGTAAATTATCAGTGAGTGACCAATGAAATAATGTATCCTAACCTTATATGTACTGCGTTTTGGATTAATTTCTGTTAGCTTGTAAGGTGTCTGATTAATAAATGAATAAATGACTTACATCTTTCAAACTCTGAGATCCATCGCCAGAACCACTACCACTGGTTTCCCTTTTCACTGGAGTGCTGTTCCTGAGAAATAAAAGAAAAATAAGAGCCTATATAAACTGTCCCACTGCACGGCAAAGGCCTCCATCATAGAAATCAAGTCATCGCTACTATGATAAGATTAGGTTGTATGTGAAACCGGATCTATTTTAAACAATTTCGGGGTTACAACCTCTTGGCAAACACTTATTCTATTTATTAAACAAGCATGCACAAATGTTGGGTCCGTTTTTGTACGCGAAAAATTGATTCACGCCAAAAGTGGCCGCTTTTGGCGTGAATCAATTTTTCGCGTACGCGTTGGACCCAACATTTATGTATGGTTATTTAATAAATAGTATAAGTGTTTGCCGAGAGGTTGTAACCCCGAAATTGCTTAAAATAGATCCGGTTTAGTAGCTAAATATTAAAATCGATCGGCAGCGTTGACTACCACTGTTCCAAACGGGTCATTATGGCTATGATGGTTGCCCTCATAATCAGATGGGACACCACTGTGACACGACCGGAGAGGGATCGAGCGCAGGACCAACAGCTTAACGCGCTTTCCGAGGCACGGGGGTACAAGACCGCCAACTTCCAGACTCCGGGCTGACACTGAGAATAGGGTATACGACTAAGGTCAAGATTTTACAAAATATAAATATTTTGTCAAATCAAATACAAATATAGGTCAATATGTGCCAATCGCAAAAATTCTCAATTAAAAATATAACGTCTAGCTGGTTTTATGGTCATTCAAAGATTCATGGGCAAGTCCATTTTAAAAGTATGAAATTATTAAAAAATAATTATACCATTGAATAACCCATACAATTTGCACCAATTATTATAATAGAACCATTGACATAAACGAAACATTTGATATAGCTGCCATACAAAATACTTAGGTGTGACGTCACATCTAAGTAGCCATTTGTATGGAGCGTTTTGGGTTTGCCCAAAATAATGTGATTTTAAAGTTGTGATATCTCAGGTAGTTTAAATGAGAATCAAGTGATTCTTTCAACGATGTTTCTATCATTGTGAGGTCTTTTGATTGCAAAATTAAAAAAAAAGTAGTAGTATACCGTATTTCTTAACAGAAAACCTCAGGTACCTACAGATTTTTTGGCCCGATTTAATATTTGATTATTATAAAAAAAATTAGCAACAGGAATCATTCCGCGGAAAAACGCGCTAGATGGCGTTTTGAACGTGACAAATGTCTAAGTTGGCAACACTGGAAGTGAGAGGGCGAGTGTGTACCTGTCTTTGTCTGGTATCGCGTCGAGTCGCGTCTTCTCTACAGCGGGACTCTGACTCTTGTCACCGCTGCGGGTCGACGACCTGAAAACAACATTTATCATTTACAACCATTTTTTCGTGTCTTTAATCAATGAGGGTTTTCGCGTGTGAAAAATCCGCTAGATGGAGTACCTACTATAGGGGTGAGGTCCATATACAATGTGATTGGTTATTTTTAAACGTGATCTGTCAATTTGACTAACTAAACAACCAATGACTCTCTCTCTCTGTTTCCCTTCAAAAAGTATAAATCTTTCGCCTTTTACAACCAATGCGGTTGATGTTGACCCCCAGTTTTTTCACACGCGAAAACCCTCATTGGCATGGAAAAATTTATCGCGAAAATGACAACTCAGTCCATATAAAATACTACCTTATTGACATTCTATAAGGGTATGCTTGGACCATGAAACAGAATTAGGGAAATCTGGTATAATTTTACTAATTTTATAAGTTACTCCAAAGTACCTGCGCAGAAGTCTTATTTAAAAAAAAAGATTATTACCGCCCAAAGCGGACAAGTGCTTTTGGCGTGAATCAATTTTTCGCGTACAAAAACGGATCCAACATTTGTGCATGGTTATTTAATAAATAGTATGCGTGTTTGCCGAGAGATTATAACCCCGAAATTGTTTAAAATAGATCCGGTTTAGTAGCTAAAAATCAAAATCGATTGGCGTCGCTAGTGTGCCCTACCCGTCACCTTAACGAATCACAACGCTCCATTTACGCGCGCCATAAATTACAATTTCTAATTGGTTGATGCATCAGCGCCATGTTCGGTGCGAGTTCGGTTAAGAGAGAGATAGCATTCCTCTCTGCATTTATTGTATTTAATCTTAACGTAACGCAATAAAGTCTGTATTTTAACCGCTTTCGCAGTCGTAATCAATTGGATTTAACTTGCTCTTCTACGCAGAAGAGCAAGTTAAATCCGATTGATTGGACGAATTTTTCCGATGTAACTTGTCGAGCCGGCCCATTCATGCTAAAGCGTAGCTCTCCCAAGGTCAATCTTATATTGTATACAAACCAGGAGAACTATACCAAGTGGATTACAGATGTTTTTAAAGTGATAGGTGGCAGACGAGCAGACGGATCACCTGATGGTAAGTGATTGCCGCCGCCCACGGACACCCGCGACACCAGTGCTACTGACGATTTGACTATTGAGTCATGTAGTGACCGAGTGAGTGAGTGAACGAACTCACCGCTGATCACGCATGCTTCTCCGTGCCGTTACATGTATACAAACCAGGGGAACCAGACCAAGTAGATTATAGTTACGTTTAGAATCATTATCTCTTGACTTACAGACCGATTGACTGATTGAGTCATGTAGTGACCGAGTGAATGAGTGAACGAACTCACCGCTTGTCCCTCTGATGCTCCGTCGCGTCGTAGTACACCGACGCGTCGTCGTGAGGCCTCATCGGCTCCCCGCTCACCACTGAATGTATCTTCACTGGAACATGTCACAACACTTCACAATTTATTACGGTTTGTTCTGAGACATGCTGTAACATACGAGTGCGGTGCTATTTTTCCCTCCCATTCGAAAATAGTAAATAAATAGGGCTTTGTAAACTTTTTTTCTAAGCGAACATGTCAAAACAACATTACCACCGAATAACCATGATCGGACTGTAGAAGTTTCGCAAGAACACCATTATATGCTTCCAGAAGTGACATTGTCTGTTTTGTACAAACTCATTCGTCAGCCATCTTTGATCATAATCTGAAGTATAATGATGAGTAATGGTATTTTAATCCCCTAAAATCTCTACCATCCTTGGATATTATCAATTCAAAACTGCTAAAACACGAATAACAAATATGCAGTTTCTCATCTTAGTAATATTTTACAGATAACTTTTAATAAAACTAAACCAAATTTGCTCGGTGTTAGTTATTTTACCGACCCTAAAATCTACGATAAAAGGCAACGTTTGCAAAACGACGATTGGTCTGCTGTGTTCCAAAATAGAGAGGAATGGCGATTTGTTGTGTCGTATAAATTAAGTCATCAACATAGCGTGTATAATTACCAGTTGCGTCCAAATGATCAAGGATTCGGGAAGTCTGAGAATGGGAAAAATCCGCAAGATGGCGTACTATAAGGCCCGAGGTCCATCTACAAGGTGATTGGGTATTTTTAGACGTAATATGTCAAATTGTCAATGAGGAGTTTTCCAATGACATCAGTCAGGTGGTTTCTCTTAAGTGATAATAGATGGCGCTACCCGTATCTGTACAAAATTACAGCGATTAGTCGCGGTATTTAAAGTGTTGCCATACTTCATTTTCATTTACCCGTAAAATGAAATAAAATGTATTACAAAAATATATTTTATTCTGAATAAGCATCAACAACAATGGACCCCTTGTAAAATTGACAAACTGCCCAGTTTCAAACGGGTAGCAATCAAAAATATCTCCATACGCCATGGCAAACATTTTTTTACAACTTTTTTTCTGGTCTACTTGACGTTGGTATAAAGTGTTATTTTCCATGTAATCAACCATATGATTAGATGCTTTGAAATATTGGGTAAACATGAAAAACCTAGCATTGGGAAGTTTTCCCATAAATTAGGGAGCACAGGATGTATCATCCAACATCTGAAATATATAGAGACTGCTTACACCATCTAGCGACTTAGCGACTAACTTTTAGCGAAAAACTGCTCATTAACGAATAAATAAGCCAATGATGTTGAAGTTGGACCTCGGTTCACAGGCACGGCATCTAGCGGATATTTCACACTCGATAGCCCCCATTACATAAGTACATAAGTATCTTAGCGATTGAGTAACAGGCGCCTCACCTGAATGTCCTGGCGAGGTGGAGTCGGGCGGGCGCACGCGAATCTCCAGGCGGGAGGACACCGTGGGTCCCTCCGCCTCCGCCGGCTTGGCCGGGGCGCGGGGCGGAGCGCTAGAGGACGACGACGATGATATGCTCTGAAATAGGAGGGAAATCGTTTTGTACGGCTTCCTAATCTCATCGGAGATCGTAATCCGTCGAAATCTGCGGCATCTTCAAGCATTTTGATATTTAAATTACTAAAATATGTAGATAGCATATCGAATTTTACTATCGGAATCATATTTTACAGCTAACATTGAAATGTAGCTTGAAAAATGACCAAACTAACTCCTTTTGACCTGCAAGCCTAGAGAGCGATGTAAAGAATCTCAATCCGACGAAATCTCTAGCATCTTCGTGCATTTTGGTAGTTTAGTTACTAAAATATGTAGATGACATATCGAATTTTACAATCATAATAATATTTTACAGCTAACATTGTTATAAAACTAAGAAATGTAGCTTGAAAAATGACCAAACGAACTCCTTTTGACCTGCAAGCCTAGAGGGACGATGTAAAGAATCTCAATCCGACGAATCCCCTAAAATCTCTACCATCCTTGGATATTATCAATTCAAAACTGCTAAAACTCGAAGAATAAATATGTAGTTTCTCATCTTAGTAATATTTTACAGCTAACTTTTAATAAAACTAAACAAAATTTGCTCGGTGTTAGTTATTTTACCGACCTTAAAATCTACGATAAAAGGCAACGTTTGCAAAACGACGATTGGTCTGCTGTGTTCCAAAATAGAGAGGAATGGCGATTTGTTGTGTCGTACAAATTAAGTCATCAACATAGCGTGTATAATTACCAGTTGCGTCCAAATGATCAAGGATTCGTATTCGTATTCGTAATGTAGCTTGAAAAATGACCAAACGAACTCCTTTTGACCTGCAAGCCTAGAGGGACGATGTAAAGAATCTCAATCCGACGAAATCTATGGCATCTTCAAGCATTTCGGTATTTTACTTACTAAAATACTTATGCAAATAATGGACGTAATTTCTTAATCTAGTTTTATTTTTGACTAGCTTAGTAAAAAAATAACTGTAATACCTTCTTTCTAAATGATATACAAAGTTGGACGGGTGAAATACAGATTCTTAATCCGTCGAAATCTCCGGGCATCATCTAACATTTTAGTAGTTTAATTACTAAAATACCTAGTCAAAAGATTATATTTGCTTAGTTTAGTTTTATGTATAAGCTACATTTAGTTAAAATTAACCAAAATACCAACTTTTTGATTGCCCTTCCAATAAATATAGTTTTGACTCCGAGAGGGGCGTAACGAATCTAAATCCGTAAAAATCTCGGGCATCTTCAAGCGTTTTGGTATTTTGATTACTAAAATACCTAGTTAAATATATGTTATTTCTTAGTTTAGTTTTATTTTCTAACTAAATTTAGTCAAAATTAACTAAAATGGCCTGCTATGATCATCTCTCACTTACCGGCAAACTCCTCGCTCTCTGCGAAGTCGGCGCCGTAGTGTCGGCGGCGTGTCTCGAGGCTACGCCCCGCATGACGTCCACGCGGTACTTGACGCCGCCGCCCGCCCACGGGCCGTCGAAGGAGGCCTGCTGGAGTAGTGGCGCCCTGAGGTCTCGCACGTGAGACCCTGGAACAGAAGGAAATACTAAAGTAACGCACGAATTTTCAACAGCTTTTTCACTCTGGGAGCTGTTCAAATGTCATTGTATGATCTTGTCTGTGTCAACATTATAGACTAAGAGCCCGGGACGGTTAAACTTTCGTAATTTTATACATCATCATAATTTATTAATTGGCAATTTTAATTCTATAATTTAAAGAAGTAATTTTATTTACTTATTTTTACATAAATACAAGACGCTTTAATAAAAACTTAATCATCCCTAATGTTTGATAGAAAAGCTGGTATTGAGCTTGTGTCACTTCAGGACTCCAATTCTCGTGCTCGTGACATTTATTTTCATACGACATTATATCACTAAAACATAGTTTTTTTGTATGGTTTTCAGGTGATATCCGCCATGTTTCTAAAGTTTCTAAATATCACGAGCACGAGAATTGGGCTCCAGGTGTTAGTAACATTTGGTATCCACATTGTCAAAATATCACTGGACAATGAGAACTTGATTTGACAATGACACAAGTGACATTGATAGATTTGAGATTTGACAGTGACGTATCTGTCATAGTTTTTTTGGTCTTGAATTCCAGTTTCGAGTATAGGTGCATATTTCTACTATTACCTTGGTGGTGCGGGAAAACATTGTGACCATATTTTGGTAATTATTTTAAATTTATACATATGGTTCAATTTGTCTGATTTTTTTGCTTCACTTACCAAATGCTTGATAATGGTTTAATCCTACCTCGGGCTCCAAAGCGACAGTTTTGGACGCATTCGGGAATTACACAGATGAAGAGTGTATTGTATTGTACTCTATAACCATCAGGCTGCGTTTCCACTGAAGCGGAGCGGGGCAGTGAAGAGCGGCGGAAAGTGGTGAGTGTTTCCAATGGAGCGGAGCGGAGGTCCTCTGCTCTGCTCCGCTGTTTTCCGCTCTGCACTGCTCCGCTCCGCTGGTCCTGTTTCCATTGAAGCGGAGCGGATATTTCGAGCGTAGATAGATAGATAGACATACTTTATTGCACAAAATACACAACTTAAGTACTAGGCATTACAGAAATTTTTGTGTACAATTTCGGCGGTCTTATCACTGAAAGCGATTTCTACCAGACAGCCTTCGGGTAAAGTAGTGATTGGTCAATTCATTCACCGCTCCGCTTCAGTGGCAACGCAGCCTCACTCACCGATGGCCGGCAGCGTCCAACACCTAGGCAAGCTGGGCTGCAAGGCAGGGTACGCCTCGATGCCGGGTATGTGCAGGCAGGGCGGCGGCGCGCCGGAGGGGGGGCGGCGGCGCGGCGCGGGCTCGCTGATCTGCCTGGAGGGGGGGGCGCGAGCGGCCGAGGGGGGGGACTTCTCGCCGGTCTGTTGGCAAGAAAAAATTGTCAAGATATGGCCACACTCTTGACACAGAACAAGAACAAATACTCCGCGCCGTTACTGAGTATTTTGGTGGTAGTATTCACGGTCTTAAGGTGACGGGTAGGGCACACCTGCGACACCAAACGATTATAATTTTAGCTACTATACCGGATCTATTTTAAACAATTTCGGGGTAACAATCTCTTGGAAAACACTTAAGTACACTATTTATTAAATAACCATGCACAAACGCGAAAAATTGATTCACGCTAAAAGTGGCCGCTTTTGGCGTGAATCTTGGCTTTTCGCGTACAAAAACGGACCCAAGAATCTCCGCTATGACAGAGTATTAAGGCATTTTAATTACTAAAATGTTTAGTTAATGCATTGTGATTTCTTAGTTTAACATTATTTCTTAGCTAAATTAAGTTAAATTAACTAAAAAACTTTAGCTAGCTAGCGTGGGCGGCGGTATTCCTATTTATTATACAAACTTGTGAGAGGAGAGTGTTATGTGCAGTCAACAATCCGTCGAAATATCCGGCATTTTCATGCATTTTGGTATTTTAATGACTAAAATACGCGAAAGACACTTTGAATTTTTCAATCTTAGTTATATTTTAGACCTAACATTGATAGAAAACTAAGATTTTTAGCTCATAAATCGACTGCCATGCGATGGCGGCGGTGGCGCTTCTAAAGCCTACGTAAGAACTAAATAATCCGACAAGCGAAGCTTAATCCGTTTAAATCTCCGCTATCTTCAAGCATTTTTGTATTTTTACTAACAAAACACGTAAATGTCACTTTCAATTTTCCAATCTTACTTATATTTCAGACCTAACATTGATAGAAAACTAAGATTTTTAGCTTTGAAATCGACTAAACTCACTTTCTGATTGCCTTGCGATGACGGTGATGTCGCTGGTAAAGCCTGCGTGGGAACTAAATAATCCGACAAGCGAAGCTTAATCCGTTTAAATCTCCGCAATCTTCCAGCATTTTTGTATTTTTACTAACAAAACACGTAAATGTCGCTTTTAATTTTCCAATCTTAGTTATATTTCAGACCTAACATTGATACAAAACTAAGATATTTAGCTTTGATATCGACTAAACTCACTTTCTGACTGCTTTGCGATGGCGGCGGAGGCGCTGGCGCGGCCTGCGTGGGCTGGCTCTGCGTGGAAGGCTGCGTGGGCGGAACGGCTTGTTGCGTGGGCTGCGAGGGGTGGTGGGTCGTGGAGTGCGTGTTGGGCAGCTGCGTCCGGGCCGCGTGCGAACAGCTGGACACTGCGCTTTGGGCGCGATTGCACCTGTGTTCTGGGGACTGGAATGGAAAAAGCAGTTTAATTGCATTATACAAATAATTAATGCTAATAATGATTACTGGAAAGCGGTGTTAATCAATACCACACGAGAGTAGTACGTAAAGCGATTGAGATAAAGAAGTATCAGAATTTAAATCGGGAGGACGGGTTTAAATTATCATAGGCGTGGAATCCAGTGATTGACGAATGTAAAACCTCGCAATTTGCCGCTTCAAATTAATTTCAACCCGGATACTGTCAGTGTAGAGTGTCGGAGTGACCTTACTGACATTTTATTTAGTCGCAGTGTTAATTACGAAAATGAGAGGGTATCCGAAGATTCCCAAGCCGGGCGTAGCAGACGACGCCGTGCACCTCCAGTCTGCTTGTGACCACGGCCGATGTAACGCGGTCGAAACGTCAAGCTCTGAGTATATGCGAATAATCATCATCATCATCATCATCATCAGCCCATTTAAGTCCCCACTGCTGGGGCACGGGCCTCCCTCAATCATATGAGGGGTAATTGCCATACTCACCACGCTTGGCAGACGGGTTGGCGAGGGTTTTGATATAAATGCAGAGTTTTCCTTCTCTGGGTGCTGATGATCATGCCAGCAGCTTTACCTTAGTCGCCTTTTACGACACCTCGGTAAGAGTGAGGGTGGCCTATTCTACTCTGCCGGGGACCACACGGCCATTGACAAATATATATAAGACTCAAATTTTACATGAGAATCTCCCTTCCCTAATATTGTGACGTCTTTGTGTATGTTTTGTTCTGTCTTGGTTTTAGATGGTGCTTGGTGATAAACTCAATTAAAATAAACATCAAAAGGATTTAACTCGCCACACCGGTCAATAACCATTAAATTAACGTGTCTCTTTGATCACTCGACATTGGCAGAGTTATTATGTGTTCGCCGTAGGCAACACAATAGCAGCCATATGAAAAAAAAAAAGAAAAAAAACCTTTTTGTTATATGCTTATTTACTTAGTATAGGCTGGCACAATTCATGATAAGGATTTTCTCAAAAAAATAGAAACTTAATTACATCTTCATCTCCACCATCACTAATATCAGAATCTCTGACTACGGAATCTGAGTCGGTCACTTGTAGAATAAAGTTTTCCACCACTCCAGTAATTAATTAGTCCAGTTTTACACATTTTATAGATTTAAGGCGTTACTAGGCGAAATAATTCGTAAAGAAAATTGTCAAGTTATATTTTGACAAAGTGAACAGTCGAAGTCAGTCAAAGTCTCAGTCACTCAATAAAACGGGCGCGTTATCCATCTACGGATTCTGCCGAGACTACTCTTAACGAAATCGCAGGTTTTAAGACTCTCTTAGATCCTAGCAAGTTGTTCACGTGACAACTCACTCAACACACAATAGTATTGTATAAAACGATTAAAATTCAAAGATTCCTATATTAATATCCCTTTGCGGCACCTTACTGGGCGAAACAACAACATGTCAGTTCAAATGTTGTACCAAATGTTATTAACACCTGAAGTGACACAAGCTCAATACCAGCTTTTCTACCAAACATTACAGATGATTAAGTTTTTATTAATGTGTCTTGTATTTATGTAAATATAAGTCAATAAAATTACTTCTTTATATTATATAATTAAAATTATCAATAAACAAAATATGTCAGCGTATGTTTATAAGAAATATGTATATACTATTGTACGATCATTTTATTGCAGTGGCAACATTGTAGTAGATTTTTCTTGAATTCCAGTTTTGGGTATAGTTTAATACAATTCACAAGTTTCAGCAACATTACAAGATACCATACAAAAAACCGGCGTAAAGCAGCATTGTGCTGTGTTTCGCTGCGTGAGTGAGGGTATCGAAGGCCCAATCCGGGGGAAAGGGGGTTGAAAGGTTGGCAGCGCATTTGTGACTCCACTGGTGTCGCGGGTGTCCATGGGCGGCGGCACTCGCTTACCATCAGGTGATCCGTCTGCTCGTCTGCCACCTATCACATAAAAAAAAAATACCATAAAGCTTTGGTAAGTGTGTTACAGACCTGTAACTGCTCCTGTTTCCATTCGTTGTCTGTGGTCTCTTCGGAGTCGTCGAACTGCGACTTCCATAGAGAAACCAGCGTCAAAGCGCCACCTTTCGTCACCTGAAACCAAAAATATATAAATAAAATAATATAAAATGGTTAATATTTTATAGCAATCGTTTTCAATTTATTCTTAAGTAAATAATACACGTAAAATGATTTTTATTAATTTCGAGACAACCTCAACAGATGTAGGTGAATTTCTAACAGATGGAGTTGATGGAGTAAATTTATCTTGCGATAATAATTCTCGTAAACGGGCCTCTGTAAATCTAATCTATTCTATGGGAAAACTGTGAGTTAAATATGGGTGTGATGTTATTTAATTGAGAGGGGGTGTTGGAAATAACAATTAAAAGAACATCACTAATGCTTGTTTATGATTAAGGTTTTGACAGCACTAGTCAGTCACACTGTTGCTAGGCAGTCGGTTGTTTGGTCTGTCGTACTCCATCTTGTTTAAATAAATGAACGATATTTTTCTTCACCAAACTGCTTTTTATTAAATCACAATAAAAACCCGCTAATCTTACAATATAAGGGTTATAAATGTTATTTAACGTGACTGATAGGCCGGGTGGTCCCCGCCAGAGTAGAATAGGCCACCCTCACTCTTACCGAGGTGTCGTAAAAGGCGACTAAGGTAAAGCTGCTGGCATGATCATCAGCACCAAGAGAAGGAAAACTCTGCATTTATACCAAAACCCTCGCCAACCCGTCTGCCAAGCGTGGTGAGTATGGCAATTACCCCTCATGTGATTGAGGGAGGCCCGTGCCCCAGCAGTGGGGACCTAAATGGGCTGACGATGATGATGATGATGTTGGAAGGTGACTGGTAGGGCACTCTAGCAATGCCAATAGATTTAAATTGTTAGCAATTATCCGGATATCTTGTTAACAATTTCGAAGATGCAGCCTCTCGGAAAACACTTAATACTTATACTTAACTTTTGGGTCTGCTTTTGTACTCGAAATATGAATTACTGCCAAGAACGGCCACTTATGGCGTTAATCCAAATTTCGATTGCAAAAACAGATCAAAAAGTAGTGCACAATAATTAAATAAATAGTATAAATGTTTGCTCAGAGACTTACGATCCGAAATTGTTTAAAATAGATCCGGTTTAGTAGCTAACAATTTAAATCGATCGGTGTCACTAAAGGTCGCTCAGCGGGCTATGGAACGAGCAATGCTCGGCGTCTCTCTCCGAGATCAAATCCGAAATGAGGTGATCCGACAGAGAACCAAAGTCATCGACATTGCTCACCGGATTAGCAAGCTTAAGTGGCAGTGGGCTGGCCATATTAGCCGCAGAACCGACAACCGATGGGGTAAACGGGTTCTGGAGTGGAGACCGCGTCTTGGCAAACGTAATGTAGGGCGCCCTCTGGCTAGGTGGGGGGACGATCTGCGCAAGCCATGGATAGATCACAGTGGCGAACAATAGGGTATAATGACTAAGCTCAAGATTTTACAAAATATAAATATTTTATCAAAATATAGGTCAATATGTGCCAAAAGCAAAAATTTTCAATTAAAAATATAACGTCTAGCCGGTTTTATGGTCATTCAAAGATTCATGGGCAAGTCCATTTTAAAAGTATGAAATTATTAAAAAATAATTATACCATTGAATAACCCATACAATTCGCACCAATTATTATAATAGAACCATTGACATAAACGAAACATTTGATATAGCTACCATACAAAATTCAAATTAAATGCATACAAAATACTTAGGTGTGACGTCACATCTTTTAGCCATTTGTATGGAGCGTTTTGGGTTTGCCCAAAATAATGTGATTCTAAAGTTGTGATATCTCAGGTAGTTTAAATGAGAATAAAGTGATTCTTTCAACGATATTTCTATCATTGAGAGATCTTTTGATTGCAAAAATAAAAAAAAATAGTCATATACCGTATTGGAGAGGCCTACGTCCAGCAGTGGACTGCGATAGGCTGATGATGATGGTGTCGCTAGTTAGGGCTACCCGTCGCCTTGAAGACATGAGTAGTTTAACAATATGTTCGTACCTGTTGCAAGGCGGAGACGTTTTCGTCGTCCATGACCGCGAACTGCGTGAAGCTCTGGTCCGCGCGCGCGCGACCGGCGCGCCTACCGCCTGGCAGACGGACAAACATACATTCATACTATTATAAATTATAATAATAAATATTTCACAACGTCACATACATTGATCTGACTCTGAGATAGGAAGCTCAAGCACCTGTGTTACGCATATCAGAACTAACAGCGGAATAGGGGTTATCGCGTGTGAAAAATCCGCTAGATGGCTTACTGTTGGACTGAGGTCCAACATCAACAGCATTGGTTGTTTAGTTTGTCAAATTGACATTTTGACAGATCACGTTTAAAAATAACCAATCACATTTAATATGAACCTCAGTCCTACAGTACGCCATCTAGCGGATTTTTCATACACGATAGCCCGATTACAAATACATACATACATGCGAAAATAGTGAAACAAATAATTCGGCCGAATATTCGGTTCGGTAAAAGTTAAACCGAATATTATTCGGTAATCGGTTACTCGGTGAAACCACTATTCGGCGTATCACTAAAAAAAATATGACTTAAGTCCATCTACAAGGTGATGGGTTATATTTTAACGTATTTACAACCAATGCTGTTAAATCTGGATTTAAGTTCAACAGTAATCTATTTAGCGCATTTCAAAAGACGTCTATCAATGTTTTTCTCACCTCTCTTGAAGTGTGTGTCCGAGTGGACACTGTCCACGTCAGCGACGATTCTGGGACTCACGGCTTCACCTGAAAATTAATATAATATTAGCAACATCATACTTTGGTTAAACTGAAACTTGCTGGCGAACACGCCTCTCAACCAATCAGCATTGTAAACGAGGCCCAGGAGAAGATGGACTTTTTCTCATGGTATTTGAGTGTACTCGCAAAGGCGCTCTTAATTGTAATTTGTTGTTAAAATTAAATTAAATATCATTTATTTCCAAATAAACACATACCAGGAACTCTATTTTTGATTCACTCGTATGACTTACCATCGTGACGAGCGCACGATTTCTACTGATTTTCCTTCGACATACGAAATTTCGCATTTTTGAATCATTCGTCTGCAACGAGTGACCCCACCCACTCGTTGGTCGAGTGACTTAAAGCGAGCGGTAGAAGCAACGTCAAAATAGTTGTCAATAGCAACAAGCATAAACAAAATATTATAAATTTCAAAACTTTGATTTGACTGATTTTGACAGGTGACACAATGTGAAATTCATTGCTTTTTTGTGACAAAAAAGCAAAGAATTTCATATTCAGCCAATAATCTATGGTTTTTGCGTTCCGTTTGCAATGCGGAAGTAACCGTTTTATGTAAAATTCTGCATGGAAGGGTTACAATGTAACTGACCGGATGGCACAATTGGTAGTGACCCTGCCTCTTACGCCAAAGGTCGTGGGTTCGATCCCCACCCTGGACAAACACTCGTGAGATGAATACTTGTGTTTGTTCGGTGTCTGGGTGTAATATATGTATTTAAGTATATATTTGTGTTCCTCTGTTGTCTGATATCTGTAACACAAGTGCTTAAGCTACTTAGTGCGGAATCAGGTCAACGTATGAGATGTTGTGAGAATTATTATTATTATTAAATGTCAATTTACCGTATTATATTGGCAACATCGAAATCAAATGATTCTAAAATAAGGAAAATCGGCTTCATGCGACTTAGAAGGCGAATGTGACATACGTCGCATGCGACGACGCCAAGTCATACGAGTGAATCAAAAATAGAGCTCCTGGTCACATATAAAATTAAAATAGAATATGTAATAATAGCTAAGCCACAGGGGCCCCCTATGGCTTAGCGACCTTTTAGCTAGCGGACGGCAGAATACAATGTTAGACATTCATACATTGTAATTGGATATTTTTTAAATAATATAAATATTTCACAGCATCACATACATTGATCTGACTCCGAAATAGATAGCTCAAGCACCTGTGTTACGGATATCAGAATCAACAGTGGGATTACAAATATATACATATAATACTTTCCTTTTGTAAATACATACTTATAATACATAGCAAACACCCAGACCAATACAAACAAACATGTTCATGCACACAAATGTTTGTACTGTGCGGGGATCGAACCCGCAACCCTTGTATCAGAGGCAGCGTTCACTACCACTGTTCCAATCGGGTCGTCGAAATATTTGTACAATCTTTGTCGTGGGCCATATTCATGTTACCGTCTTTGTCTGGAACCTCGGCTAGATACGAAATACCTTGTCCGAATTGATAACAACTTTAATCTGTATTCTGTCAGTTGCGGAAAATCAGGAATACAATCTGGAACGGACGTTTTTTCCGAGACCAACCTTTGTCTTCTACCATAGATGCTAAACTCAAAAATCTCACTAAACATGTTGTTATCTGAGTTTAAGCGTTTCTCAATACGATTTAGGAGATATGATCCTATGCCGTAAAAGCTCTTCATTTTGGGAAGAAAGTTGAGCATTTAAACATTAAATTAACTTTAAAATTGCTACAGTGAAAACAATGCTTTTTGCTCTGTGAACCTGAGAAGAGAGCATATTTGTACGAAAATTACACTACGGCCAAGATTCAAAGTTAAGGTGACGGGTAGGGCACACTAGCGACGCCAATCGATTTTAATTTTTAGCTACTAAACCGGATCTATTTTAACCAATTTCGGGGTTACAACCTCTTATACTATTTACTAAATAACCACGCACAAATGTAGGGTCCGTTTTTGTACGCGAAAAATGGATTACTGCCAAAAGCGGCCACTTTTAGCGTGAGTCAATTTTTCGCGTACGCGTTGGACCCAAAATTTTTACATGGTTATTTAATAAATAATTTAAGTGTTTCCCGAGAAGATGTAACCCCGAAATTGTTCAAAATAGATCCGGTTTAGTAGCTAAAATTAACCGTCAAACGGTTGACCCGCAAAAAAAATGGCCGCTAACGATAAGGATTTTAGACCCCCCCCCCCCCCTCCCGTTTGTTTTGACTAGAACTTCGGAAATCGGTTATTTCTATCAATGGGGTACAATTAAATATTATGAATTATATATCACCGTAATCCTTATGAAATTTCCTACTCGTAATAAACATCATAAAATCGATTGGCGTCGCTAGTGTGCCCTACCCCGCCATCATCATCTTAAGAGCTGTAGATTTTGAAAAATATATATATACACGACGCAAGGTAGCATGCTTATCGATCTTCTATCGGATACATTTTGGAGAGTGCGCCACGGAACTGTACAATGCCATTGGAGCATCTCCGTTCTTCCACTACTCCACCAGGCAGACCCTCAATCGACACCGGTACATGGTAGAAATACCAAAAGTCCGCACAAAGAGGTTCGAATCCTATTTCCTTATTCGTACTGCGAAACAGTGGAATCAGCTGCCTGACGAGGTGTTCCCTAGAGGCTACAATTTGGGGGTTTTCAAAGCGCGAGTGAATAGCTATCTTCTAGGTAATCGTGCTACATCTTAGACCATATTATCACTTACCATCAGGTGAAATATTGTCAAACGCTTATCTATCTACAGTAAAAATATATATAGTTGATATTTTTTTATAGAAATCTTTTGCAATTTATTCTTAAGTAAATAACACACTTAAATATTTTCATCTCGTGTTCAGGCGGGACTCGAACCCACACCTTCCACAATCCGGGTGAATGTTCTACCAATTAGACGACTGAACGCGTTAGTAAACCGACGAAATTTGTAAAGCACTTACCCGGATTGTGGAAGGTGTGGGTTCGAGTCTCGCCTGAACACGAGATGAAAATTTTTAAGTGTGTTATTTACTTAAGAATAAATATACACGAAGACTTTTAATCGGTGATCAGGACCTACTGATTCCGACTAGATGGATGATGGCCATTGCTATAGTAATAGTAGTTACATGTTTTGTTTTTGTTTAGGTTTTATTTTAAATTTTATTAGATATCTAAATTTAATTGGAATGTATGGTCTTCCTACATTTTTATGAAGTGTTGAAAGCTATTTTAATTTTCTTTAATTTGTTTTATTTGACGTTGTCTGCCATTTGACAGTTTTCTACCAATAACATGAAAAACTTTAAATCTCTAACGAGGTTTGTTATTATCACTGTACCTGTACTTATGAAGAGGTTTTATTTGTAACAATTAGGAGTAGGATGACCATATTCATAGTTATTAACTTAAAGTCCCAGACAAGAAAAAAAAAATGGAACGCTGACATGTAACTACTATTACTATAGCAAGGAATATATATACGACAAAAACTTATATGAGTGTAAAAAATTGATTAGGGTAAGGCGGGGGAATGGCGTTCACTTAAGGAAAAACATGTGTATTTTTTAAATTAATTATTTTAAATGAAAATTATGAAACGTAATAAATTCTTTAATTATCTATTATTCAACAATTTAACTACAGAAGCTTATATCTTAGACCCATTAGTAGTAAAAAAACATTTAAAAAAAATCATGTTTGCGCGGCATTGCCCCTGACATTGGGTAATGCCGCTCGAGTTCCGGACTAATGACGCCCAAACATGTATCTTGGAAAATATCAAACAAGAGACATTATAATTAAATAAAATATTAACGAGGTCAAGTCTACAATCACAAATTAGCATATTGGTACTGAAGATCAGCCTTTGAGACTTACCGACAAAAATCATGAGACGAAATATTAGATCAGTGCGGGCGCAAAAAAAGAAACGCACTTCACCGTCGCATGACTTGGCCTGACTGTCCGATCGCATCGTTGTAGGTTCGAGGACCCTTCCCCTCGCCCTCCACACAACGTGGCGTGTTGCTATGTACTGTTTTGACAGAGCTACAGAGGTGGGCGCTATTACCCACTGAGCGCTATTCCCCCTGCTTACCCTACTGTTTGGCTTAAAACTAAAAATTATATAGAGACGGAGGAGCTATGAAAGTAGAAAAAAAAATCTACAACATATACGAAGACGAGCACACACGCTCACTTGCACGCATAAACACACATACATACACACACACACACACACACACACAGACACACTTACATACAATCATATATTAGCATTACAATTTCGTTTAAATTTTACAATACTAGCTTATATGGAAGTGCGGAGACTTCTAACACAGGCTCTTGCTTAAAACAAGTCTCCAATCACAAATCATTGTATCCAAGTTTTTTTGATGAATAAAAACTATTTTATTTTTTATTTATTTATTTAATGGCCATCATCCACCTAGTTGGAATCATTAGGTCCTGATCACCAATTACAAGTCTTCGTGTATATTTATTCTTACGTAAAAAACACACTTAAAAATTTTCATCTGTTGTTCAGGCGGGACCCGAACCCACGCCTTCCACAATCCGGGTAAGTGCTTTACAAATTTCGTCGGTTTATTAACGCGTTCAGTGGTCTAATTGGTAGAACATTCACCCGGATTGTGGAAGGTGTGGGTTCGAGTCCCGCCTGAGCACGAGATGAATTTTTTTAAGTGTGTTATTTACTTAAGAATAAATTGCAAAAGATTTCTATAAAATATCAACTATATATATTTTTACTGTAGATAGATAAGCGTTTGACAATATTTCACCTCGATAGGGATAAATATAAAGATAAAAAAATTCTTTATTCAATTTAGGTCCACACAGAACACTTATGAATGTCAAAATAGTACATATTATCTACCGCTGGTTCGGAATGTGGATTTCTACTGAGTAGACACCAGCAAGAAACTCAGTAGTTACTCTTTTCAAATATTGATCATGTTACAGAGTTTCAATTGAGAAGAGACAAAAAAAAATACAATTATGAAAGTTAATAGACTACTATGAATAACAACTCAAAAGATTAATCAATTAACATGACCAAGAATCCTTACCATTTAAATAGTCTTGTACACTATAGTAACCTTTCTTCATTAGGCAGGTTTTAATATGAGACTTAAACTTATCCAGTGATAGGTTAATGACATTTTGTGGTAGCTTATTAAATATCTTAATACTTAAGCCAACAAAGGAATAGACAACATTTCATATTTTTAACATGTCCATATTGTATTTTTATATGAAAATAGACATAAAATGAACGGACCCATATTTTTTCTTTTTTCAAAATTTGTCCATTTTCATGCATAAAATAATTATTAAAATTCTTTATATTCTAAATAGACGTAAGCGCCAAATGACGTCATCGGACGGCTGAATACAGCGATATTCCTTTGCTTATCATTGTTTTAATAAAAAAAAGGTACTACTGTCAAAGGTAAATAATACTAGTGTCAACATTGTCAATGTCATTCATTCATTCGACGTTGACAAGTTGTCTTTTTTTTTGACAGTTGCATATCATGGGTTTGGCATTTCGTAAATTTAAAACTATAATGTTCTAAGCAAAGAAATATTTTACATTCTGCCGTCCGATGACGTCATCTTACGTTAATTTTTTTCTCAGTAAATAAGCAATATAAAAATTTAATAAATATATATTCGCGCAGCGGAAAAGTAAATAAAGAAATGGTATTTTTTGTTTCAGAGCTTAGCAATTTCGAAATGTTGTCCATTACCGATTTTATGAAGTCTGAGGACCGGGTCGGCAAGCCTATGTTTATTTCTGGTGTTAAGACTATGACTATCGGACTTTTTTGGAAAAGTGTGCAAGTTCTTACGTACATACATAATGCAGTCGGGTCGTTCTTCTTTTTTATTGACAATGAGCCAAACTTACACATCAACATTTAACTTTTATATAACAGACTACAATTGATAAATAATATATCCTAAATATTCGTTAATGTACTATTTTACAGATGGACTATTACATGATCTAAAATTTAATTGATAAAGAATACTTTTTGATTAAAATGGACACCTCCGTCACGTCCCCCGAAATAAGTGCCATTTACACCTCTGTCACGCTTTATATATTTTTTTACATAGTTAAATCATGCTAAAGTACCTACGAGGTGATAAAACAATGTCATTATTTCATGTTAAATTAAGAATATCTTGATGGTGTAACGTATATTTTTTTATATAATTAATTACTTGATAAGTGATTGAGGACGGGCTTATTGTCGTAAAAAAAGAAGAACGACCCAGTCGAGGATGAATGGGAAATGATCGATAGTTCGGCAACAGTAATGCATGCACTCACCGGGCGTGACGGGCGCGGCCTGCAGGTCCTGCACGCACGTGGGCGGCGCCGTCACCACGCGCAGGCGCGCCAGCGTGGGCCCGCCGCCTGCGCACCCACGCGACCAATCAACAACACCATAATAATAATAATAATCCTCCAACCGATTACGGCTACGGCGGCCAATCTCAACGATCAGCCACGTACGCAGGATATATTATAGTGCTCAAGTGTGTGCGCAAACACAAGTGCACTCTCTATTCCCTTACCCTCATATTCCGGTGGGACACTACTGTGACACGACCAAAGAGGGATTGGGCGCAGGACCAACGGCTTAACGTGCTTTCCGAGGCACGGGGGTACAAGACCGCCAATTTCCAGACTCCGGGCTGCCACTAAGAATTTCTTACTGAAAACTCGGGGATCGAACCCGGGACCTCTTGCGCAGCCGTCGCTTTAAAGTGCGACCCACTAACCACTGCGCCAACGAGGCAGACAACACCATATTAAGTAAATAACACACTTAAAAATTTCATCTCGTGTTCAGGCGGGACTCGAACCCACACCTTCCACAATCCGGGTGAATGTACTACCAATTATACCACTGAACGCGTTACTAAGTCGACGAAATTTGTAAGTGCTTGATTCGACATGAGCTGTCGATAGTCTCATCAATATTGTAGGTATATTTACAATATCCAGTGGAAATATTATTACAAATATTTGACCACCAGTTAAGATGAGACTGCTTAATCAATAGTTGATATTTTATAGCAATCTTTTGCGAATTATAATGTAATTATATGAGACTATCGACAGCTCATGTCGAATCAAGCACTTACAAATTTCGTCGACTTAGTAACGCGTTCAGTGGTATAATTGGTAGTACATTCACCCGGATTGTGGAAGGTGTGGGTTCGAGTCCCGCCTGAACACGAGATGAAATTTTTAAGTGTGTTATTTACTTAAGAATAAATCGCAAAAGATTGCTATAAAATATCAACTAACAACACCATATGTTTCAATCAAAATCAAAATCAAATAATACGTCGTCGTCGTCGTCGTCGTCAGCCCATTTAAGTCCCCACTGCTGGGGCACGGGCCTCCCTCAATCACATGAGGGGTAATCCCGGGGACAAAGGAATCAAAACCTACAGGGTACTTCCCGTAATCTCAGAATCTTGAAATTTGGCATGAAGCATTGTCACATAATGCAAATATAGGAAAAATTGCGAAAATTTTTTTAGTTATATAATATAATCAAAATATTTTAATAAAATGAAATGTACGGCGGAACCCTCGGTGCGTGAGTCAGACTCGCACTTGGCCGGTTTTTTATTTTTAGAAAATTATGAAGTTTTTTTTGTCTCAAACTTCAAAACTGCTATATAACACCGTTTTAGCTAATTATTTTATTTAGTGTACTTAATACTCATCATCATCATCATCATCATCATCGTCAGCCCATTTAAGTCCCCACTGCTGGGGCACGGGCCTCCCTCAATCACATGAGGGGTAATTGCCATACTCACCACGCTTGGCAGACGGGTTGGCGAGGGTTTAGATATAAATGCAGAGTTTTCCTTCTCTGGGTGCTGATGATCATGCCAGCAGCTTTACCTTAGTCGCCTTTTACGACACCTCGGTAAGAGTGAGGGTGGCCTATTCTACTCTACCGGGGACCACACGGCTCAACAAATAATCCGGTATACGACTAAGTTCAAGATTTTACAAAATATAAATATTTTGTCAAAATATAGGTCAATATGTGTCAATGGCAAAAATTCTCAATTAAAAATATAACGTCTAGCCGGTTTTATGGTCATTCAAAGATTCATGGGCAAGTCCATTTTAAAAATATGAAATAGGGTATTTGACTAAGCTCGAGATTTTACAAAATATAAATATTTTATCAAAATATAGGTAAATATGTGCGAATAGCAAAAATTCTCAATTAAAAATATAACGTCTAGCCGGTTTTATGGTCATTCAAAGATTCATGGGCAAGTCCATTTTCAAAGTATGAAATTTTTTAAAAATAATTATACCATTGAAAAACCCATATAATTTACACCAACTATTATAATGGAACCATTGACACAAACGAAACATTTGTAATAGCTACCATACAAAATTCAAATGAAATGCATACAAAATACTTGCGTGTGACGTCACATCTAAGTAGCCATTTGTATGGAGCGTTTTGGGTTTGCCCAAAATAATGTGATTTTAAAGTTGTGATATCTCAGGTAGTTTAAATGAGAATCAAGTGATTCTTTCAACGATGTTTCTATCATTGAGAGGTCTTTTAATTGCAAAATTGAGGGTTCCGGAGGCCCAATCCGGAGGAAGAGGGGGGTTAAAAGGTTGGCAGCGCACTTGTGACTCCACTGGTGTCGCGGGCGCCAATCGCTTACCGTCAGGTGATCCATCTGTTCGTCTGCTAACTATGATATTAAATAGTTTACCTGGCGCAGGCGCCCTGGGTTTGCAGGGCGGGACACTCTGGCGCTCAGGCCGCGCCGCTGTTGTTCCGGTCACCGCTGAATTACTCGTCTCCTGAAAACATAACATTAATAAATATAAATAAATAAATATTTCACACACACAATAAATATCACATACATTATCTGACTCCGAGATAGGTAGCTCAAGCACCTGTGTTACGGATGTCAGAATCAAAAAATAACACTATCTCAGATAGATCTTTGGTATAGTAAGGAAAGACATTTATATAAATTTTTAATTTATATAAATGTCCTTCTTATCAATCTTTCCTTATCAACCTAACCTTATCAATAGAGCAAAGGCCCCAATATAGAGCCCTGGGGCACACCCATGGTCAGAGGGGCGCCAGAAGAGTTAGTTCCATTGACCTTGACCTTCTGAATCCTATCTAATAAATAAGATTTGATTAGACTTAGTGAGGTGTATATGACACCGTAATGCTGTAACATCATAAGCAATGTTTCATGATTGACGCAATCGAATGCTTTGGACAAACCACAGAATACATGTTTGATAAGCGCCACTCCAGCATCAGTAGTGGATTTACTTTTTGTGAATCCAAAATGCTTACTATGCCTGTTTATTCAGATTTAAATGAGACAATAACTGAGTGAATATTACTTTTGCAAAAAATTTGCTGAGAGCTGGCAGTACAGAAGTAGGTCTGAAGTTAGACGGGTCACTTTTCTCTCTCGACTTGGATAATGGTATTATTTTACTGTATTTAATCATATCGGGAAATCACAAATACAAATACGTTTATTGCTTATTAAGACATGATACATACAAGAAACAAACAGCTGTGGGTAAATTAAGTCCATAATATAAGCAAAACGACCGTCGTCAACACATTTATTAATTATTATTGCTAAGTGGGGTGCGATAGAATGTATAATATTTTGAGTATGTTTACCGAAATGCCCCATAAATCCTCACCTAGCGCCATCTATTGGTATATAGTAGAACTAATGTTCCGAGACGAAGTGAGGGCGGGACATTATATATACATATTTTATTATATATAAATGATTTAAAGATGGGCAGGACACCTGGCAAGGCGTAAAGATGATAGGTGGACTATAAAGCTTACCGAATGGCAGCCAAGAATAGGGCGACATCCTGTGGATAGATGTGACGTTAGTGGGGAAACAATGGATAAGGCTGGCAAGGGACCAAAGAGAATGGCGTAATAAAGAAGAGGCCTATACTCAGCAGTGGGTGGATGTGGGCTGATATAATGATGATGATGATGAATGATTTATAAATATTAACTTTGAATGGGCCGGCTCGACCGGAGTGATACCACGGTCTCACAGAAAACCGGCGTGAAGCAGTACTGTGCTGTGTTTCGCTGCGTGAGCGAGGGTACCGGATGCCCAATCCGAGGGGGAAAGGGGAGTTTTAAGGTTGGCAGCGCACTTGTGACTCCACTGGTGTTGCGGGTGCTTGGGCGGCGGCAATCGCTTACCATCGGGTAATCTGCCACCTATCACATAAAAAAGAACAAAACGTACTTCGACTTTTTCAAATTCATGAAGGATTTATATATTACATTATATTAAAGTCTGGATACACTGATGACATTCTGTGAAATTTTTAATCTGTTTTACATTCGTTCCCACTTTTTCCGAGTGCCAAATGAATGAATGAATGTACTTTTATTGCACTCAAAATAAAGTACGAAAACTTAAAAACTAATATTTAAAACAAATGATTGTTTTTTTTGAGAAGGGAAGGCAGGCAAACGAGAAAGCGAGTCACCTGATGGTAAGCGATCACCACCGCCCATGGACATCAGCCACACCAGAGGGAGTGGAGATGCGTTGCCGGCCTTTTAGGAAGGTATAGGCTCGTTTCTTGAAGATCTCAATGTCATACCGGTTCGGAAATATCGCTGGGGTATCTTCGTCGGAGCATAAACCTGACAGTTACCTTGGCATGCCTGTCGGGCGAGGGCGCCGGAGTGGTTCTCGCTTCGGCCTCCTTGTCTGTCGTCGGTTTATCCGTCGTGGACTGTAACAACATACAAACATATATTTTACGCTTTTTTACCGTTTGGAACAGTGGTAGTGAACGCTGCCTCTGATGCAAGGGTTCGATCGCCATTTGTGTGCATGAACATGTCTGTTTTTATCTACCATAATCCTCTAATGAAGCGTGCTTTTTTGTTTTTACGTGGCCCACTTCTCTATAATAGACTTAACGCCATAGACACTATACATCCACTGCCCTATACCTGCGCTAAAAACACCTTCAGGAGGTGCTCCTGAAGTTGTCCTACGATGATACAGAGAAATTACTCATTGTCCCCAAATTGTCACCTCGCTATGAGAGAAACGTGAGATGAGGCTTATAATTTTGGCTCAACTGAAAATGTATATGTTTGCAATCCCACTGTTGATTCTGATATCCGTAACACAGGTGCTTGAGCTACCAATCTCGGAGTCAGATCAATGTATGTGATGTTGTGAAATATTTACTTATAACATCACGCAACAGGGGACGTGCAGTTACTGTAGGTGGCGCCACTTTGTATTAACTTAGACTCAAATGTATCTTTCTTAGTTCAAATGAATAGCACCAGCTGGCGCCACCGTATATGTGGACTGACAGCACTTTGTATTGACTATTAAGTTCAAATGAATGACTACTAAAATGGTGCAGTGAGCCGTGGGAGAGTCACGCTTCGTGATGAATGGGCCGGCTCGACCGACTACGGTCTCATAGAAATCCGGTGTGAAGCAGAATCTGTGCTGTTTCGTCGAGTTGATGAGGGTATCCGAAGCCCAATTCGGGGAAAAGAGGATTTCAAAAGATGGCAGCGCAATGACTCCAATGGTGTTGCATCAGACCTAATGTTATATTTACTCTTATGACATAGCGTCATCGCATGCCACATTCCCCTTCTATGCCGCATGACGCCGATTTTCCTTATTTTTGAATCATTCGATTTCGATGTTGCCAATATAATACGGTAAATTGTCATTCTAACCCTACCACACAGAATTTTACAAAAACCGGTAACTTCCGCATTGCAAACGGAACCCAAAAACCATAGACAATTGACTGAATATGAAAATCTTTGCTTGTTCGTCACAAAAAACTATGAATGTCATATTGTGTCAACTGTCAAAGTCAGTCAAATCAAAGTTTGGAAATTATATTCTTTTTGAGTTTTTTCCATCGCTTGCTTTTAAGTCACTCGACCAACGAGTGGGTGGGGTCACTCGTTGCAGACGAACGATTCAAAAACGCGGAATATCGCATGTCGGAGGAAAATCAGTAGAAATCGTGCGCTCGTCACGAGGCGAGTAAATCAAAAATAGGGCTCGTTTGCCACCAATCACATAAAATAAAAATAAATTTGAAAACTTAAACCCGACTACCAAAAAAACACGCTCTAAAAAGTACGAAACAAGAAAATTGTCTCTGTGGAAATTATCATGCCGTATTGCCGTGGTCGTATGCCACCTACTGTAGCAAAACAGATTTACTATAATAAGAATATAAAATCAATGTGGCATGTCGTATGCCACACGGCGATACGGCATAATAATTTCATCAGAGACAATTTTCTTGTTTCGTACTTTTTAGAGCGTGTTATTTTGGAAATCGGGTTTTAGTTTTCAAATTTATTTTTATTTTACATATTATTAGTTATGTAAATAAAATTACATATTTGAAATGTGCTAAAAAAAACCCCACACGGTACCGTCAAGCAAAATTTTTTGTAGTTCCTTACTCTAAGTCCCCTAGAGGGCGCTGTAGTCAATTAAACGTGACGTCATGTCGCCTATAACCTGAAGACAATCAAGACGCTTCTAACGACACCTCATTTGTTCAAATATGATAACTAGTTTAGAAGTTATGAGGGAACAAATGAACAACCATACATACATACATACAGGTCAAAATCATAACCCTCCTTTTTGCTTCGCCGTAGTCGGGTGAAAATTGGAAATACTCACGTATCCGTTGACATGGTGTGTGTTGGGCTGGTGTCTGGGCGATGCGGGAGCGGCTCGCTTGTCGACCAGTTTCTCTTTCTGTAAGTTTGTCTGTGTGTCAGTAGCGACGGCCGTCGTCACTTCCGTTTCCAGGCGGCGACGGGTCTGAGGGGAAAATATTCGATGTAATAAATCAGAGATTGGGAATATCGGGACAGATAGGACTATTTTGATTTTGAGAATATGTTGTAATTATTTGGACCTAAAAATAATGTACTGGCATTTTTTTTAAGCTGGTTTGATTTCTCAAAAAATAATATTAATATTTTTTGTATCGACACATATGTTTACATACATGTATATAAGAGAGAGTTAGACCGTGGCAGAGCCACGCTTCGGCATAAATAGGCCGGCTCGACCACGGCCTAACAGAAAACCGGCGTAAAGCAGCACTATACTATGTTTCGCTGCGTGAGTGGTGCGTGACTTGATTTATATGATGGAGGCCTTTGCCCTGCAGTGGGACTGTATATAGGCTGAATTAATACAATAATCCAATCCGGGGGAAAGGATGGCAGCGCACTTGTGACTCCACCGATGTCACGGCTGTCCATGGGCGGCGGCAATCGCTTATCATTAAGCGATCCGTCTGCTCGCCTGCCACCTATCTTATATCCAAATAATATGCATAGGAGTTGCTTATATTTTTGGGATTCGATCTAAAAAATAAATTAACTACTTTCTCACAAATAACTTTGGTGTAAAACGGAATGAACTGTCACAGGGATAAGTTGTCATGGTTACTGAATCGATATTTTGAGGTTATTATTTTAATACTCATTTTAAACTAGTGGTCCGGGTGGTTTAACTTAAGTATTAATAGTTGATTATACTAAATAACTGTAAACTTTATTTTTGTAATAATGTTTACTCTCGTCCTCCAGTATGAATCCCACTACTTATTTTAAACTACGTTTTGGAATAAGAGGGACAGAGTATAGAAAGAAACCGAATAGATATAGATAGATAGATAGATATACTTTATTGCACAAAAAAATCACAACTTTAAAAGGCATTACAGAAACTTAATTGTACAATTTCGGCGGTCTTATCGCTGGAAGCGATTTCTACCAGACAACCTACAGGCAAAGGACATTTGATAGTAGAGGAGGGGTAGATAGATAGATAGATAGATACTCTTTATTGCACAACATACAAAACTTAAAAGCTAGGTAAACAGAGATACAATGTACAATTTAGGCGGTCTTATCGCTGGGAGCGATCTCTACCGACAACCTTCAGGTAAAGGACATTAGATAGAAGAAGAAGAAGAAGGGTAGGTGGTGCAATATTGAAAAAGGGAAATAAGAGTGAACTGTATATATATATATATTAAAATATTTATAATGCTAATACATAAATACACAAAATATTATATACTAATAAATAAATATGTTATGCTTGGATAAAATAATATAAAGTACTAGATATACATTCATATAAATTAGGATCTTAGACGGACCATCGACTACTACCGATGACTGTAAATATCTTCTATATAAATAAAAATGAATTGATGTTCGTTAGTCTCATTAAAACCCGAGAACGGCTGGACCGATTGAGCTGATTTTAGTTTTAAAATGTTTGCCGTAGTCCAGGGAAGGTCTATAAGGTGAGAAATTAAACAAAAAGTAAGCGGAACGAAGTTCGCCGGGAGCCACTAGTAATGTATATAAATATATGATATCGCACATCCTCTGAAAAACTGTCATAACACAAAAAGCGACTTTTGAAAAAAAACGCGTTTTCACTTATTGGTTACTTAACTAATGATACTGCTCAATTATCAATGCAGATTTTTTTGGATTCAAAATATTTTAACTATTGACGAGTTTAATAAACTCGTTTATAGAATGTAAAAAAGGCTTAGAACTAAGAAAAAAGGCATTTGGGTCGTTCTTCTTTTTTATCGACAATGAGCCAAACTTACAAATAAACATTTAACTTTTATATAACAGACTACAATTGATAAATAGTATGTCCTAAATATTCGTTAATGTACTATTTTACAGATGGACTGTTACATGATGTAAAATTTGATTGATAAAGAATACTTTTTGATTGAAATGAACACCTCCGTCACGTCCCCCGAAATTAGTGCCATTTACACCTCGTCACGCTTTATATATATTTTTTACATAGTTAAACAACTATAGTACCTGTACGAGACGATAAAATAATATCATTATTTCATGGTAAATTAGGAATATCTGATGGTTGGACGTATATTTTTATATAATTAATTACTTCATAAGTTACTGAGGAATGGCTTATTGTCGATAAAAAAGAAGAACGACCCAATTACGTAATTAGGTTTAAGGACCTGTGTAATTAAATAAATAAATATGATATGTAAATAGAGAGGTGAATACTCACGTTGTCTGGCTGCGTGTCGGTGGGCAGCGCGTGCTCCGGCGCCGCGTGTACCGCCGCGCGCGTGCGCGACACCGACACCGCCTGCGCACACGTCACACACGTCAACACATCACAACACACACACGTCACACACACTGGAACACCGTCGCTAACCTAACCAACTGACGTAACTGACTTTTACATGGCAAGCTATTTACGGTTTAAATAAATAAATAAATATTCACAACATCACACGCACCCTTAGTAAAATACCGACCAAACTCAAAATTGTAATATAGATGCTAAGTGAAAATAGTATCGGCTAAAATCCAGGGATGAAAGGTCATCTAACAACATTTTTGAGTTAGGTAAATAGGTAGGAGGCCGTGTGGTCCCCGGCAGAGTAGAATAGACCAACCTCACTCTTACCGAGGTGTCGTAAAAGGCGACTAAGGTAAAGCTGCTGGCATGATCATCAGCACCCAGAGAAGGAAAACTCTGGCATTTATATCAAAACCCTCGCCAACCCGTCTGCCAAGCGTGGTGAGTATGGCAATTACCCCTCATGATGATTGAGGGAGGCCCGTGCCCCAGCAGTGGGGACATAAATGGGCTGATGATGAAATAGGTACACTCACATATGAACACGAGATGAAATTTGAAGTGCGTTATTTACTCAAGACTACTCAAGAATAAATTGCAAAGAATTGCTATAAAAATATCAACAATTTTGAGTTAGGTCGGTATTTTACTAAGGGTGCGATACATTGATCTGACTCCGAGATAGGTAGCTCAAGCACCTGTGTTACGGATATCAGAATCAACAGTGGGATTACAAATATATACATATAATACTTTTCTTTTGTAAATACATACTTACAATACATAGCAAACACCCAGACCAATACAAACAAACATGTTCATCCACACAAATGTTTGTACTGTGCGGGGATCGAACCCGCAACCCTTGTATCAGAGGCAGCGTTCACTACCACTGTTCCAAACGGGTCGTCAGACTAAAGTTAGTCAGTTTAAAGTTACCTATGATTGAGGGCATGAAGTCAGTTACGTTTTTAATGTCAGATACGTTAGTTAGTCAGATTAGGCGACGACATTGTGAACGAGTCATATGACGAGCTGTAGGGGCGTAGGTGACATGAAGGACAACCTTCTTGCTGTATTCTGCATGTAACTATAGTTACATATCCATTCAGTATCTGAAGGTGAATAGGACAGTTCAAACGTTTCGTATCATGAATCCATCTTTCTACAAATAAAAATATTAAGTTGTAAAAATCATTAACATTTTTGTGTTCTTATTCATCCAAAACTAACAAGTATTAATCTTTCTCAAATTTCCGTTTAGCGCATTATGCAATTCATAAAATATTTTAATGGTAATAACAATTTTAGATTCTTGTTCAGATTAATAATTAATCTGAAAGCAATTTGGAAAAAAGTAATAACTCCTTTCTATACAAATAAATGTCTATATATACACGAAGACTTTTAATCGGTGATCAGGACCTACTGATTCCGACTAGTTGGATGATGGCCATTGCTATAGTAGTAGTAGTTACATGTTTTCTTTTTGTTTAGGTTTTATTTTAAATTTTATTAGATATCTAAATTTAATTGGAATGCATGGTCTTCCTACATTTTTATGAAGTGAAGAAGATACGTCATCAATCATTATTGATAGATGCCTACTTCAGAACAGTTTATCTTTCTGAATGACGTTGTCTGCCATTTGACAGTTTTCTACCAATAACATGAAAAACTTTAAATCTCTAATGAGGTTTGTTATCATCTCTGTACCTGTACTTATGAAGTTTTTTTTGTAACAAGGAGGAGTAGGATGACCATATTCATAGTTATTAACTTAAAGTCCCAGACAAGAAAAAAAAAATGGAACGCTGACATGTAACTACTATTACTATAGCAATGGCCATCATCCATCCTAGTCGGAATCAGTAGGTCCTGATCACCGATTAAAAGTCTTCGTGTATAATACGATCAAAAATGCACTATGCTTTATGCAAATTACGATTATTTTGTAAGGCCGGCAACACATTAGCGATCTCTCTGATTTCGCGGATGTTCACGGGCGGCGCTGATTACTTTCCATCAGGTGACTCGCTTGCTCGTTTGTCCGCCTCTATCATAAAAAAAATGTATTTTGAGCTGCAAGATGTCATTTGCAAGCAAGATATCATTTGAGCACTGTGTCATTAGACACCAAAATGAGATTTTAACACAATAATATCATGAAATTACATTCCTAAGAGACTTTATCTCATGCATTAAAGATTCAAAAATTCTAAATTCGACCAATCATATCAGAAATTTGACATAAATAGTTAATTCGTGCTTTCAATATGTCACAATCAAAATATCTAGATTTCTATATCATATTTTCAAAAAAAAATAATGCTATTATTTATACAGTGAATCTAATGAATACACTTTAGTCATCATAATTTGTAGTTAAATCACAAATTATAATACAAAATGAATGACATTTTTGACACGTAGAATATGAAACTGTTTTTTTTTACAACAGGTAACATTTTCTTACCAACTTAACGAATATGTAACGTATAATCCTCACGAAAAATGTGAGGAAACAAATATGCCTGAAAAGTATACACGTCCTCAGAATTTTAACTTGAATGAATGAACTTATTTGGCACAATACAAAACAAGGCATTGTACCCCTAACAGGGCATTGTACTTTTATTATATTTTTTTATCTTTGTAATACCACATGTAACGCAATAAACTATTTGAAATTTGAAACTATAATGAACTTATGATTGTAATTTATTGCAACAGTCAACAACTTCTTACCAAGAGGCGAATATTCAATGTGATTTCATCACTTTTAAAACAAATATGCCTGAAAAATATAGAGTTAGCCTATAGACAAAAAAAAATACAAAACTTCTTAGATTTTTTTCATTTAGTTTTGTAGCCTCGTGTTGTTCATTTGCATGCTTCTTTCTTTGTAGATGACGTGGCGCAAGATTGTATCATTGGACCCCTAAAAGTGTCATTTGACCCCCAAAGTGTCATTGGAACCCTAAAGTGTCATTTGAGCCCCAGTGTCATTTAAACCTCAGAGTACCAATAACGGAGTTTAATTGACCTATAATGAAGTTTAATTTGAGTATACGAGCACTAAGTGTCATTGAACCTCAAAGTACCCATCGTTTGAGCCCAAAATGTCATTTGGCTTGTGTCATTTGAGCCACAGTGTCATTAAAACCTCAGAGTACCAATAACGGAGTTTATTTGACCTATAATGAAGTTTAATTTGAGTTTACGAGCACTAAGTGTCATTGAACCTCAAAGTACCCATCGTTTGAGCCCAAAATGTCATTTGGCTTGTGTCATTTGAGCCCCAGTGTCATTTACACCTCAGAGTACCTATAACGGAGTTTAATTGATCTATAATGAAGTTTAATTTGAGTTTACGAGCACTAAGTGTCATTGAACCTCAAAGTACCCATCGTCCGAGTCCAAAATGTTATTTGGCTCAATGAAGTGTAAAACTGTCATTACCCCAAAGTGTCATTTGAACCTCAAAGTGCCTATCGTTTCAGCTAAAAGTGTAATTTGGCCTCCAAGTGTAATTGGACCCCTAAAGTGTCATTTGATCCCCAAAGTGTAATCATTTGACCCCCAAAATGTATTCATTTGACCCCCAAAGTGTAATCATTTAACCCGCAAAGCGTCATTAACCCCCAAAGTGTCATCATTGGACCGCTAAAGTGTCATTTTGAGCCCCAGTGTAATTAGAGCCTCCAAAGTGTCATCATTTGACCCCTAAAGAGTAATTGGACCTCTAAAGTGTCATTTGAGCCCCAGTGTTATTTGACCCCCAAAGTGTGAAATAACCCCTAAAGTGTCATTGGACCCCTAAAGTGTCATTTGAGCCTCAGTGTCCTTCGACCCCCCAAAAGCGTCAACATTTGACCCTCTAAAGTGTCACCATGTGACCCCCAAAGTGTCATTTAACCTGCAAAGTATCATTTCACCACTAAGTCTCATTGGACCCCTAAAGTGTCATTCATTTGACTTGACCCCAATGTGGAAGTAAAGCACTCACGTCTTTCTCCCAGTCGTAAGGGTCAGCGTCCCTGACCCCCCTCCTCTTGCAGCACCGCTCCAGAAGGGACGCCAACATGGCATAGTCTGGAGTGTCAGCGTACTCCAGCTGCTGGACGTGTTCCAAGAACTGGCGCAGCTCCGAAGGGAGGTGCTTGAGGAGCAGCCGGTGGTCGTACTTCTCCTTCATGAGGCCGACCTGGAATAAAAAAAACTTGTGTTAAGTCCGTACAATATAGCTTGATTAAGTCACTGATTAGCGCTTCCTTAATTTCTTATTTGATAATAATTAATATTGTATCGGAAAAATGTGCCTAAACTGTGTTAATGCAAACGCATTCAACTGTAATGGACAACATTTCATATTTTTAACATGTCCATATTGATTTTTTATATGAAAGTAGACATAAAATGAACAGACCCATATTTTTTCTTTTTTCAAAATTTGTCCATTTTCATGCATAAAATAATTATTGAATTTTCTTTTTATTCTAAATAGACGTAAGCGCCAAATGACGTCATCGGACGGCTGAATACAGCGATATTCCTTTGCTTATCATTGTTATAATAAAAAAAAGTTACTACTGTCAAAGGTAAATAATACTAGTGTCAACATTGTCAACGTCATTCATACATTCAACGTTGACAAGTTGTCTTTTTTTTTGACAGTTACATGTCATGAGTTTGGCATTACGTAAATTTAAAACTATAATGTGCTAAGCAAAGAAATATTTTACATTCTGCCGTCCGATGACGTCATCTAACGTTTTTTAGTTTTTAATTTTTTTCTCAGTAAATAAGCAATATAAAAAATGAATAAATATTTATTCGAGCAGCGGAAAAGTAAACAAAGAATTGGTATTTTTTGTTTCAGAGCTTAGCAATTTTGAAATGTTGTCCATTGAATGAATGAATGAATATAACATTTATTTCGACACACGTACATACACAGACAATAACAACACAATTTAAATATAACATAATATAATAGAGAAGAAGGATAAAACACAGAAAGAAAGAGAAAGAGGCGCCCGCTCAGCATAATGCCGTTTCATAACAATAGGTTTGCTACGCCACGACGCTGGTTTTCAGCGGGTAGAAGCGTGCTCCAAGCATAGAAGCTTTTATTCCCGAAACCTGGGTGTATTATTAATTCTCGTCCAAAGATGGAACAGAATAATTAATACACCACTGGTTTCGGGAATAGTTCTACTTCTATAATTATAATCGCCCTACGTCTTTACGCCTTTCACATTAATAATAATAATAATTCTTACAACATCTCATACGATGACCTGATTCCGTACTAAGTAGCCTAAGCACTTGTGTTACAGATATCAGACAACAGAGGTACACAAATATATACTTAAATACATATATTACACCCAGACACTGAACAAACACAAGTTTTCATCGCACTAATGTTTGTCCAGGGTGGGGATCGAACCCACAACCTTTGGCGTAAGAGGCAGGGTCACTACCAATTGCGCCATGCGGTCAGTCATTCGTCGGCCATACGTCGTCTGTCTCCCTGCTCGCACATATTATATAAATTCATATGGTCGATCTCTTCCACGTTCCTTATCATGCATCTACCGATCACCTCTCCTACTATTAAGTAGTATATTTCTGACATTTTCAATGTCATTTGTTTTAAACTGCCTTTGCACTTGCCTTCCGAAATAACGAATACGTTATTCTTTCCTATACCCAAAGGTGTCTTGAAGAAATCGCTAGAAGCGATAAGACCACCTTACCGTACTTTCTGCTGTTGTTGTATCATACTTGTATTTTGTTTTTGTGCCATAAATAATATCTATCTATCTATCTTTGGAATAAAATATGTAAAAAATGTTAAAGCTTAAGTTTATTAAATTAAAACGGTCAAATGACAGCAAATGTTGGCAGCGCACTTGTGACTCCATGGTGTGCGGATGTCCATGGGCGGTGCAATCGCCTACCATCAGGTGATCCGTCTGCTCGTTTGCCACCTATTACATAAAAAAAAAATTGACCAAACATGACCCCCCACCTGTTCCTTATCCTTGATCTTCCGCCACGGCAGCTGTCCGTTCACAAACTCCACCAGCATGTAGAACAGCGACCACAGGTCGTCGTGGCGACCCATCTCCTTATTCTTGTGGGCGTTTATCGACGCGTAGCGTACTGTGCCTGGGGACAACCACAACAAATGTTATCATTATGTTATCCGGCATGATGTGACGGCGGATGTCTTGGATCGGTTTGACGACTGCCCCACCCTGAGCCCACGGCTGCCCCACCCTGGACCCATGACTACTCCATTTTGAGCCCACGAGTGCCCCACCCTGAGCCCATGACTGTGCCATCCTAAGCCAATTACTGCCCCACTCTGAGCCCAAAACTGCCCCACCCTGAGCAATGGACGCTCCATCCCGAGCCCTGGACTGCCCCACCGTGCCCATGGCCGGCCCCACCCAAGCCACGACCTATCCCTACCCTGAACACATGGCTGCCCCACTCTGAGGCCACGACTGACCCGCCTTGAGACTACGACAGCCCCACCGTGAGCTCACGACTGCCCCACACTAGGCCAATCGCAGCCCTACCCTGAAACCCACCCACGGACTGCCCCACCCTGAGTCCATGGACTGTCACACACCGAGTCCCGACGGCCCCACCTTGAGCCGAGGACACCCTGGTCCAAGAATTGCCCCACCTAAACCCAGGACTGTCTCACCCTGAAGCATATGACTGCCCCACCCTAAAGCCAGAACTGCCCTCACCTGAGTCCAGGACTGCCTCACCTTATCCATGACTGTCTCACCCTGAGGCCCATGACTGCCCCTGAGCCCAGAACTGCCCCACCCTGAGTCCAAGACTTGCCCACCCTAATCCCTGACTGTCCCACCCTTGAGCCCCACGACGGACCCACCTTGAGCCCATGACTGCCCCACCCTGAACCAAGACTGCCCCATCCTGAGCCCACGACTAACCCCACCCTGAACCATGACTGCCACATCCTGAAACAATGGACTGCCCCCACTGAGCCCATGACTGCCCACCCTGAGCCCACGACGGCCCCCCCCTTAGAGCCCATGACTGCACCACTCCATGAGCCCAAAACGGCTCCACCCTTAGTCCAAGACTGCCCCACCCTAATCCTATGACTGTCCCACCCTGAGCCCAGGACTGCCCCACCCTGAGCCCAGAACTGCCCCACCATGTACTATATTATGATTATTACCACTGTTTGTTACATATGGAGAGCAATTAAGAATATGAATAAGAAATACCTCTGAATCCAGCCGCGGCCCTGGGTGGTCGGACCTGGCCGTTGCTGGTGGTGTACTGTCTCGCCAGGCCGAAGTCTAACATGTACACCTTTCTGCAGTTGGACGGGTGCCGGCCTATGCTGAAGTTACTCTGAAAACAATATGAAAATTGTACTGCAACCTATAATTCTCACAACATCTCATACGTTGACCTGATTCCGTACTAAGTAGCTTAAACACTTGTGTTACAGATATCAGACAACAGAGGAACACAAATATATACTTAAATACATATATTACACCCAGACACCGAACAAACACAAGTGTTCATCGCACGAATGTTTGTCCAGGGTGGGGATCGAACCCACGACCTTTGGCGTAAGAGGCAGGGTCACTACCAATTGCGCCATCCGGTCAGTCCTATGGTGCGACTATACGCAAAAAACTTACAATGCACTCCGCGTGCAATATAACAATGCCTTCAGGATGTTAATGGGCTTTCCCAGATTTTGCAGCGCATCAAGCATGTTCGCTGAAGCAGGTGTTGATGGTTTTCATACCATCCTAAGGAAGCGAACTGCTTCAATTATGCTAAGATTGCGTAAGAGCTCACATGGCATCCTGAGGGTATTGCAAGGTCGTTTTGACTGTCCCATTCGTAGGCATTGGACTAAAATGCACATGAAGGGGACAATTAAATATTTAAATTAAGGATATTTTATAATTTAAATATGTCAGCTAACGTAGTAATAAGAATTTTACTAACAAGATTGTATGGATTTTTATTTGGAATAAATTAAATTATTATATATTATCATCATCATCATCAGCCTATCGCAGTCCACTGCTGGACGTAGGCCTCTCCAATTGTTCGCCACTGTGATCTATCCATGGCTTCTCGCATCCAGCTCTTGCCAGCCATCCTGCGCAGATCGTCCCCCCACCTAGCCAGAGGGCGCCCTACATTACGTTTGCCAAGACGCGGTCTCCACTCCAGAACTCATATATTATAATTACAGTTTTAAACACATAAATACCCCTCTGATACTAATTTTTAGCTATAAATTCATATAATCAATCAAAACATGGTTTGCGTTGGTTACATGTTACATACATTGGGTAACAAATTACAGAGTCCAAACGTAACCTGCCTTACGGCATACAATATTTGTTGCACATGAGTATTAAGTATGTTTAGCCGTGTGGTCCCCGGCAGAGAAGAATAGGCCACCCTCACTCTTACCGAGGTGTCGTAAAAGGCGACTAAGGTAATGCTGCTGGCATGATCATCAGCACCCAGAGAAGGAAAACTCTGCATTTATATCAAAACCCTCACCAACCCGTCTGCCAAGCGTGGTGAGTATGGCAATTACCCCTCATGTGATTGAGGGAGGCCGGTGCCCCAGCAGTGGGGACTTAAATGGGCTGATGATGATGATGATGATGAGTATTAATTACACTAAATAAAATAATTAGCTAAAACGGTGTTATAGCAGTTTTGACGTTTCAGACAAACAAAACTTCATAATTTTCTAAAAATAAAAAAAACCGGCCAAGTGCGAGTTTGACTCGCGCACCGAGGGTTCCGCCGTACATTTCATTTTCTTAAAATATTTTTATTATATTAAATAACTAAAAAAATTTGATTTTCGCAATTTTTCCTATATTTGCATTATATGACAATGCTTCATGCCAAATTTCAAGATTCTGAATTTACGGGAAGTACCCTGTAGGTTTTGATTCCTTTGCGAGTGTCGTAAATTTGTTGAAAATATCGACATAATCGGCTGTACCTTTTGATTGGCTTGGCTTAGAAGTTTGATATTTTCACAGTTTAAAGGGACAATAGACCCGAGTATTTCATGTGAACTTTAGCTAGATATGTCCACGCGTTTTTGAGATAAAAGGTCTTGACAGACAGACAGACAGACTAACAACAAAGTGATCCTATAAGGGTTCCGTTTTTTCTTTTTGAGGTACGGAACCCTAAAACTGTTTTAAAACCGTTTCAGTTAACAAAGGTTTAACAAACATTTATGAATAAGTCCATACACATGTTGGATTAGTGATCGGTAGATGCATGAAAAGGAACGTGTACATGCGAGTAGAGCGAGATAGAAGACGAATGGCCGACGCATATCAGATAACAGAGTAATTACAAATATAATATAGGCATGTCGATTCATTTTAAAAAATATCGATCTCCGATTCGATTCAAATCGGCCATACTAGAATCGATTCTTGTTTAAATCGAGCATTAAAAGATCGAATTTCGATTAATCGAGCCAATTTCAAACATGACTAATTGCCTAATAAAGATTTCTCAATAAATTGATTACAATCAATCTAATCACTTACTATTTTTCAAATTAAAATAAATGCTATATGAACTATGCTATATCCACAGTATATTATAAATAAACTCACTCACAAGAATGTCAAGAATAAATAGGTAGGTTAGGTTCATAGAGTATATTATTAGGTTGACAACTTTGACAGCCGAATAGAAAAATAAAATGTTTTTTTTTTTCAACTCAGTAACGCCACGAAGCGTTCATAAATATTAACTCAATGACACGTTCAAATTATTGACCAAGTAAGTACCAGTTGCTTTTGCGCCCGACAACAGCAACAAATTAAAAAAACAAGGAAGAGTATCATCGCTAGTTCTTTGAATGGATCGGTCCGATTCGGGAGGCTTATGAATCGATTCATTGAATCGTCGTAGGGTTCAAAATCGATCTAAATAAGCGATTTTTCGATAAATCGATTTTAAATCGACATGCCTAATATAATACATAAATAGAAATAGAAATTGTTTATTTAGCACACAAAAAATAAACCAAATGCTTAAAACTCGACTTATAAGTACATCTTAAATGTGCTAAAAACGCTCCCACTCAGCATAATGTCGTGGTTACCGGAGCAGGCAACCTCGACGCTGATTTTCAGTGGTCACCATGAGGAACAAATTTTATACATTAAACTAAAACAAATTAGGTATGGCACAGCGATGGTAATTTAAGTATTCATAATTAATATTACTAAAATAATGAAAACTGTAATAAACTGACAGACACAAACGAACTTATACTTAAATTGATTTATTATCATCATCATCATCATCATCAGCCTATCGCAGTCCACTGCTGGACGTAGGCCTCTCCAATTGTTCGCCACCGTGATCTATCCATGGCTTCTCGCATCCAGCTCTTGCCAGCCATCCTGCGCAGATCGTCCCCCCACCTAGCCAGAGGGCGCCCTACATTACGTTTGCCAAGACGCGGTCTCCACTCCAGAACTCGTTTACCCCATCGGTATATTATTCTACCCAAACACTAAAAACACAAGATAAACATTCATCGATGAAACATCATCACAAATGTTTGTCCAGGGTGTGGGGATCGAACCCATGACGTTTGGCGAATGAGCCAAATGCACCATCGGGCCAGCCAAATACGAATCGGATTTACGCATAAATTTGTTGTAAGAGGGTGTTGTAGGGGGCCCCCCAATTTGTTTCATCATCATCATCAGCCCATTTAAGTCCCCACTGCTGGGGCACGGGCCTCCCTCAATCACATGAGGGGTAATTGCCATACTCACCACGCTTGGCAGACGGGTTGGCGAGGGTTTTGATATAAATGCAGAGTTTTCCTTCTCTGGGTGCTGATGATCATGCCAGCAGCTTTACCTTAGTCGCCTTTTACGACACCTCGGTAAGAGTGAGGGTGGCCTATTCTACTCTGCCGGGGACCACACGGCACCAATTTGTTAATTTACTTGTTAAAAATTTCGTTTTTGTAGCATCTATACTACACAATATACTCACAGGTTTGATATCTCTATGCAGGAAGCCGACAGAGTGTATAGAGTCTATTGCTTTGAGTATTTGAAGTCCCAGCCTGAAAATAAACAAAACTTTGGTCAAAAACTCATTGTAAACTAGTGGCCATCACTTCGTTTCGGTACTTCATCTTGCACAGTGACATGAAGTGTCAAAACGAATTTTATTCTTCTGTTTGTGATATGGCGTCAAAACTCGGTCATAGACTAAAGATAAAGATAAAAAATTCTTTATTCAATTTAGGTCCACACAGAACACTTATGAATGTCAAAATAGGTACATAATATCTACCGCTGGTTCGGAATGTCGCTTTCTACTGAGAAGTCACCAGCAAGAAACTCAGTAGTTACTCTTTTCAAATATTGATGATGTTACAGAGTTTCAATGGACAACATTTCAAAATTGCTAAGCTCTGAAACAAAAAATACCAAATCTTTGTTTACTTTTCCGCTGCTCGAATATATATTTATTCATTTTTATATTGCTTATTTACTGAGAAAAAAATTAAAAATTAAAAAACGTAAGATGACGTCATCGGACGGCAGAATGTAAAATATTTCTTTGCTTAGCACATTATAGTTTTAAATTTACGAAATGCCAAACCCATGACATGTAACTGTCAAAAAAAAAAGACAACTTGTCAACGTTGAATGTATGAATGACGTTGACAATGTTGACACTAGTATTATTTACCTTTGACAGTAGTACCTTTTTTTTATTAACACAATGATAAGCAAAGGAATATCGCTGTATTCAGCCGTCCGATGACGTCATTTGGCGCTTACGTCTATTTAGAATAAAAAGAATTTCAATTATTATTTTATGCATGAAAATGGAAAAATTTTGAAAAAGGAAAAAATATGGGTCTGTTAATTTTATGTCTTTTTTCATATAAAAAAACAATATGGACATGTTAAAAATATGAAATGTTGTCCATTGAGAAGAGAAAAAAAATACAATTATGAAAGTTAATAGACTACTATGAATAACAACTCAAAAGATTAATCAATTAACATGACCAAGAATCCTTATCATTTAAATAATCTTGTACACTATAGTAACCTTTCTTCATTAGGCAGGTTTTAATATGAGATCTAAACTTATCCAGTGATAGGTTAATGACATTTTGCGGTAGCTTATTAAATATCTTAATACTTAAGCCAACAAACGAATTACCGATTTTATGAAGTCTGAGAAGACTGTTTTTCACACTAACTTTGAACCCCTGTTTTACCCCCTAAGGGGAAGAATTTATAAATATCCTTTCTTAGTACTCCCCTACGATATAAAAAGAACCCCTGAGCAAAATTTTAAGTTTCTAAGCCTTATAGTTTAGGCCCTGCATTGAAATTGAGTTCCAGTCACTAGAAATAAAATATAAAATTGAGTTATACTCACTAGAAATTAAATATGAAATTGAGTTACAGCCATTAGAAATTAAATATGAAATTGAGTTACAGTCACTAGAAATAGACTATGAAATTGTGTTACAGTCACTAGAAATTAAAAATATGAAATTTAATTACAGTCACTAGAAATAAAATATGAAATTGAGTTATAGTCACTAGAAATTAAATATGAAATTGAGTTACAGTCACTAGAAATTAAATATAAAATTGAGTTCCGGTTACCAGATATTAAATTGGAAATTGAGTTCCAGTCACTAGAAATTAAAAATATGAAATTTAGTTACAGTCACTAGAAATTAAATATGAAATTGAGTTACAGTCACTAGAAATTAGATATGAAATTGAGTTACAGCCATTAGAAATTAAATATGAAATTGATTTACAGTCATTAGAAATTAAATATGAAATTGATGAGTTACAGCCATTAGAAATTAAATATGAAATTGATTTACAGTCATTAGAAATTAAATATGAAATTGAGTTACAATCTCTAGAAAATAAATATGAAATTGAGTTACAATCTCTAGAAATTAAATATGAAATTAAGTTAAAATGCCCTGAAGCTGTCTCTCTCCATTCTTGTCACACTAGTGTACCATCGATATAATTATGATAGTTTCGGAATAGAGAGAGCACGTGTGTGCGCACACACTTGTCACTCACCTAAGCGTAGTGGACAGAGAGAAGGCCCCTCTAGGCTGTGCCCTCCTCAGTTCAGCTAAATTCCTTCCCTGCAGCTGCATCACAACGTAGTTAAAGCGCGCGTTGCGGCCGCATCCTATGAAGCGGCATACATGCTCTTTGCCTGGAATTAATTAAGCCATTAGACCGTGGGAGAGCCACGCTCCGGCATGAATGGGCCGGCTCGATCGTAGTGAGACCACGGCCTCACAGAAAACCGGCGTGAAGCAGCACTGTGCTGTTTCGCTGCGTGAGTGAGGGGAATGAGGGGTTTATAGGTTGGCAGTGCACTTGTGACTCCACTGGTGTCGCCGGTGTCTATGGGCGGCGGCAATCGCTTACCATCAGGCGATTCGTCTGCTCGTCTGGGAAGCCTAGCCCATTCGAAATGAATGATCGAGACTCAGCCAAGTGATTCTAATTAAGTTCCGCTTTTATCTCTTTTTCTGACTTGCACTGCCTTACCCCTTTTCTTAATTCGCTATACTTTTCCTCTACCCTAAGGTTGTCTGGAAGAGATCGCTATTAGCGATAAGACCGCCTACATTGTTTTAGTATAATAACTTAGGCTAAGATCTGTAGATTTTGTGCAATAAAGTGTATCTATCTATCTATCTATCTATCCACTGCAGCGCTAGTAATCAATCAAAACAAATATGGCGTCTGCAGCGAAAACTGCTGCGATTGTTATGGAATTATTGTGTGCAATTAATTATAAGTAAAATTGAAGCGTGATATTGTCAAGATAATCTATAAACATCAAAGAATCAAATAATAACCTATAACTTGCTAGTCATAAAAAGTTTCATGTAATGCATTAGTTTTAAGACTGCAATTGTAACATGTATGCAATTCAATAAATAAATAAATAAATAAATAATACAGTACGTCGTCTGCAAATTTTTAACAAAAGTTTTAGTCAAGTGATTTAAGTTTAAACAACTATCGGCCTAGGCATTCAATTGGATGACTGTGGCGACAAACGTTCAGCCATCTGGTTAAAACGTTCAAAGAGATGACTATAGTCCATTCAGTATCTAAAGGTGAATAGGACAGTTCTATTTTGACATTAAAAGTGAGACGCTCCTTTTAAACCTAACCGATATTTTTAAGAATCGAGAATATTTTCTTTAGAAATCTAATCGATTTTTTTTTGTTTGATTTTGAATTTTAATCAACATTTTATCATCAGTTGATACAGGCGTTCGATCAGAGACGAGCTGTAGAAATAACAAAACTGAGTAGAGGACATGTTAGGGCACTCACTCGGACCCTCACAGGGCACTGCAAATTAAACAAGCACCTGCACAACATGGGCCTTACAGATACCAAAATCTGCAGGTTCTGTCGCGAGGACGAGGAAACGATTATCCACGTCCTCGGCGAGTGCATAGCGCTGCACCGCTGCAGAAGCCGGCACCTGGGAGCACACATGATCTCAGCTGACGAGATCAAGAGCTCCCCCATCAGCTCCATCCTCGGGTTTATCCTGGAACTGGAGCTACATGAGGTGCTGTAATAGGTTACGGGGCTGCCACAATAGATCATCTACTGGTCGCAGTGGCTATGAGACGCAGGGCTCACCCCATTTCTATCAAATATATATATATATATATAACATTTTATCAACGAACTTGAACTATCTGGATATGGAATAAAATTTGTATATATTATTTGTGGTACACACGCAATATATCACAAATAATTAAATAAAATGCATCTTATTCATCTGAAAAATAATAACACTCGCTTGACGTGTCGGAACCACCTTCGTCACCAAAAGAAATGACTAGTTCTTGGTCCCTAATGCAATCTATGCGGACATATTTAGCACGAGACAATAATAGTGATTCGATGGTAAGATGGCCGCCATACCGATTACTGATTTATTGCGATTGTTTGTGTCAACCCCTATGAGCAAAAATTCCGATTAGAGCATTATGCAATTCATAAGATATTTTTTACAAATTTTATTGGTAATAACTATATAAAAATATGTTCAGATTAATAAAGAAAGATTGATACTTGTTATTTTGGAAGAATAAGAACACAAAATAGTTAGTGAATTTACAACTTAATATTTTTATTTGTAGAAAGATGGATGCATGATACGAAACGTTTGAACTGTCCTATTCACCTTCAGATACTGAATGGACTATAGTTGTTCTTCAGTCATTTGATTGGATGCTGGCGATTAGTGAACGCCCTAGACGTCCAATTGGATGGCTAATTTAACAAGTCTACGATATACATTTTGTCATTGAAACGTGGCTAAAACTATACTTCTATTATTCAATATCATACAAACCCTCACTCAGCCTATGTCACGGCGCTGATTTTCAGTAGGGCCAGCTGAGTGAGTGCCACGGACGTCAATATACATATTATCTACTTAAATGTGTATCTATAAATATTGGAGCTTACCTTGCAACTTCTTCAGCACAGCCACCTCCATCTTCAGCACCTGCTTGGGCTGACGGGCGGATTCCACCTTCAGCGCCACCTGCTCCTGGGTGACCAGGTCTAGACCTTCGTAGATCTCGCCGAAGCCGCCGCCGCCAATCTTCTTCACCACCTGGAGACAAAGAATATTCTGTCAATATTTCTGTTACGGAGCCTGGTTAGACAAGACTAAAGCGCATCGACATCACTGTCTTGGCCACCTAGAGAGAATGGGAGAGGATCGTGCAGTAAACAGAGCGTACAGCTGTACCACGTTTATAAGATACATAGGGAAAATTAGTCTACGCAGAAGAGCAAGTTAAATTTTTAATACTTTTTGTCCGTGGGAGAGCCACGCTTCGGCACGAAAGAGCCGGCTCGACCGGAGTGATACACCACGGCCTCACAGAAAACTGGCGTGAAGCTGCCCTGTGCTGTGTTTCACTGCGTGAGTGGGGGTTTAAAGTTAAAGGTTGCGAGCTCACTTTTGATTACACTGGTGTCGCGGGTGTAAATGGGCGGCGACAATCGCTTACCATCAGGTGATCCGTCTGCTCGTCTGCCACCTATCTGCCAAAAATCCAGAGGTGCAAGCTCGGATTCGAACCACGACCCGTATGGAAGGCGCGTTCTTATCCACTAAGCTGCCACCGCTCGGATCAGATCCGTACAGTTCCAGCACATCACTTGTGTGGACCTACATTCCACCTCTCCTTGACGGCTTGCCCCGGCTGCAGCAAGTCCTCCGACGCCATGGTGTTTTTTTATGCTAGAGGCGGACAAACGAGCAAGCGAGTCATGAACACCCGCGAAATCAGAGAGATCGCTAATGTGTTGCCGGCCTTTTTAAAAAAGAGTACGCTCTTGTCTTGCAGGTCCCTAAGTTGTAGCCGTCGGGAAATACTCCCGCAGCCAAACCGTTCCACAGAACTGAGGTACGTGGTAGAAAGTTCCGGGAAAAACCCACAGTATTAGACCGCCATCCATCGAGATGATGAGGATGGAATGACAATCGCTTGCGAGAGGTTCGATGTAAGAATTCGGCTGCAGGGAGTAGATCAAACAGTTCTTCAGAGCACTCCCCATGATAGATGCGGTATAGATTGCTGAGGCAAGCTATGTCCCGCCGCAATGCTAGAGGATCAAGTCGACTAGAGACAGTCAAGTCACTGACAATTCGAGCAGCCCTACGTTGTACGCGGTCAAACGGAAGAAGTTGGTACTGAGGTGCACCAGCCCAGAGATGGGAGCAGTATTCCATGTGGGACCGAACTTGTGCCTTATAAAGTTGTAACCTATAAGCTGGTGTGAAAAACCGCCCCGCTCTATTAAGTACACCAAAGTGGTGGGTTGTCTCAAGAGCCACCATTTGCGAGCGTGAACAATTGTCTCACAGGAGTGATCATCCCAAATTGGCCTTTGACTCCAAACTCGCTTGGGGTCGCTGGCGGTGGAAAATGATCCCACCGATAATGTCATTTGATCACACCACTTGTACTAGTGTCATTAGATCCCACCAAATCATTTGAACCGACCACTAGTGCCATTTGATCCCACCACTAGTATCCATTGATTACAAAGCGTTATTTGGCACCAGCGTCATTTGATCCCACCACCAGTGACCATTGATTCCAAAGCGTCATTTGGCACCAGCGTCATTTGATCCCACCACCAGTGTGCAATGATTCCAAAGCGTCATTTGGCACCAGCGTCATTTGATCCCACCACCAGTGTTCATTGATCCCAAAGCGTCATTTGGGACCAGCGTCATTTGATCCCACCACCAGTGTCCAATGATTCCAAAGCGTCATTTGGCACCAGCGTCATTTGATCCCACCACCAGTGTTCATTGATCCCAAAGCGTCATTTGGCACCAGCGTCATTTGATCCCACCACTAGTGTCATTTGGCACCAGTGTCATTTGATCCCACCACTAGTGTCCATTGATTCCACAGTGTCATTTGGCACCAGTGTCATTTGATCCCACCACTAGTGTCCATTGATTCCAAAGTGTCATTTGGCACCAGTGTCATTTGATCCCACCACTAGTGTCCAATGATTACAAAGCGTCATTTGGCACCAGCGTCATTTGATCCCACCACCAGTGTTCATTGATCCCAAAGCGTCATTTGGCACCAGCGTCATTTGATCCCACCACCAGTGTCCAATGATCCCAAAGCGTCATTTGGCACCAGCGTCATTTGATCCCACCACCAGTGGCCATTGATCCCAAAGAGTTCATTTTGATCTCAAAGTGTCATTCGATCCCAAAGTGTCATTTGACAACAGGGTGTCGCTTGATCCCAAAAGTGTCATGTGACACACAGTGACACTTTGGGATCAAATGACACTTTGGTTGCGTCCAAATCACGCTAAAAAACTTTAAGGGAGGCCTGTACACAGTGGGCGTCTGCCAGCTGAAATGATGACGACACCGTCTCACCTTCCACCGCTCCTTCACGACGTGCCCCGGCTGCAGCAGGTCCTCGGACGCCATGGTGATGGGCTGCGCGCGCCGCGACGTGTCGCAGCGGGAGGCCGAGCGCGACCGACGCCCGCCGAAGTTCGGGAGGGTCTGCGACCTGCAAGACGAATGGAACAGTCGCCGGGCTTTAGGTGAAACGAAAACACCAAACGCTTTCGCGAAGCTGTATACGACCAGCGCCATCTATTGGCCATATTATAGTTACTACCAATAAAATTTCCAAAAAATATCTTATGAATTGCATAACAGGGTTTGAAGTGATAATTATCAAGATAAATATTGGTTGATAAATATCTTGATAAGTATAATCGAAAATATTTGCCATTTGTTATTCAGATACAGAAAACCCCCGTCCAGTTAACGCAGTTGAGGTTGATGAAGATGATATTCCACTAATCAATTTATTTTAATTAAATAAGTACAAGTATTATCGTTGTAAAAGTATTATATAATTAGTTGATTAACTGCTCGTATTTTGGTTTGCAAGTTATTATACACGAAATTATAAAAATAAAAAAATAAAAGTTGACCTTGATTGTAAAATGTATCTAATTTATTTAAATCACACTTGATTCTAACGTAAAATATTGATATGTAATATCAGTTAAAAAAGGATTACTAGGCTTATATCTGTTTGATAATTATCGGATAATTATCTCGATAATTATCAAAGGACATATTTATCTTGATAATTTCAAACCGTGTTGCATAATGCTCTAATCGAAATTTTTGCTCACAGTAATTGACACAAACAATCGCAATAAATCAGTAATCGGTATGGCGGCCATCTTACCATCGAATCACGATTATTGTCTCGTGCAAAATATGTCCGCATAGATTGCATTAGGGACCAAGAACTAGTTATTTTTCAGATGAATACGATGCGTATTTTTAATTATTAATGCTTTATTGTGTGTGTACCACTAAGAATATTTACATATTCCATATCCAGATAGTTCAAATTCGTAGATAAAATCATGATTAAGATTAAAAAACAAACAAATAAAAGTAGATAGATTAATTAAATTTTATAATTATTGCAAACAAATAATCAACAAAGTCTACTAGGATTTCGAAAGAAAATATTCTCAATTCTTAAAAGTATATCTATTGGTTAAAAAGAAGCGACTCAATTTTAATGTCAAAAAAAAAAAATAACTGTCCAATTCACCTTCATAGAATGGAAACTTGGAATCGCACAGAATGTTGTTGAGGGATTAGCATCAGACAGACCTTCAAGAAAAGAACTCATTTGATGCCTCAGGTCTTGCAGATGTCCATAGATGGCGGTGATCATTTACCATCAGGTGTGCCGTCTGCTCGTTGGTCCGCTATCATGTAAAACAGATCGAAGACTTGTTTAATGGAGTATTACCTCAATAAAGGGTTAGGTTGAACTCTCGGCGCGCTGGCGGCTTCCTCGCGCCGTATCTCCCTCTGAAAAAAAAATTTTCACAACATCACATACATTGATCTGACTCCGAGATAGGTATCTCAATCACCCGTGTTACGTATATAAGAACCAACAGCGGAATTACAAATATAATACATTTAATACTTTTCTTTTGTAAATACATACTTATAATACAGGGAAACACCCAGACGAATACAAACAAACATGTTCATGCACACAAATGTTTGTACTGTGCAGGGATCGAACACGCAACCCTTGCACCAGAGGTAGCGTTCACTACCATTGATCCAAACGGGTTGTCATTTTTCTGAACTATCACCCTCAAGTCATCTCCGTCTAATCTTTTAGCCTATAGCTATGTCGCAGCCATCTGGCTGGAACTAGGCATCCAATCGGACGGTTAGTGCGTTTTTTAAACGGGTGCCTAGGCCGATAGTTGTTAGAACTTAAATTACTCAACGTGTAAAAGCTTGACGTATTGAAAATTAGGCCATTCGAAATGACTGATCAAACCTCAGCCAAGTCATTTAAATTTATTACCGCTGTTACCAACACTGCAGCGCTGGTAATCATCAAAACAAATATGGCGTCTGCAGCAGGCAACAGTTGCGAATGTTATAGTTCAATTATCTCGTTTTGTGTGCAATTGTGCATATTGCACAAAAGTGCAAAGCAAAATTGAAGTGTAATTGTCAAAATCGTTTATAAACATGGAAATGCTTACAATAGTAAGACGGCTAAAAGTTTTTCTAAAAGTTTGAGTCGAGTGAGTTTAGTTCAAACAACTATTGGCCTAGGCATCTAGTTGAAGGCGACAAACGTTCAGGTCATCTGGTTAAACGTTGCGATTAACAATATGGCTAGTTGTTCAGTAATTTGATTGTATGCCAGCATATGACGAACGCCGTAGGCGTCCGATTGGATGGCTAATTTAACCAAGATGGCTAAGACAGTTATACCACCTCTAAAACGAGCTTAACATGGTCCGCGGGACGCGGGGGGTCCGAGTGCTCTTGACCAATCGAAAAAGTTAATTTTCTCTTTGGGCCAATGAGCGGGGGGGCGGAGTGTACTTGACCAACTCGCGCAGTCGCACTGTTCTAGCTGCGTCATTCTTATTGGTCTGTGACGGGGCCGGTCGAAATCCGACTGATTGATTGGCCCAAACAGAATATAAACTTTGGATTGGTCGAGCGCATTCCGCGCCCCGCGTCCCTCGAACCATGGGAAAGTCGACTATATGGCGGTAAGAGCCCAAGACGACTTGAAATATTAAAGACCGGACTTTCGTTTCAATCAGGTTTTTCGAGGGCTCCGATGCGACTGATTTGGACTCAACCGGGAATAATACTAATAAGATGATACCCAAATCCTGGATCATAGTCCAAGCGACAGTTTTGCATGCAACCGGGGGTGACACGCGAATGATTATTGGATCATAGTCCAAGCGACAGTTTTGCATGCAACCGGGGGTGACACGCGAATGATTATTGGATCATAGTCCAAGCGACAGTTTTGCATGCAACCGGGGATGACACGCTGATGATGATGATGTAATGATGGCTCACCTGGGGCTCATGTCGTCTCTGGCGGGGGGCGGGGGCGGCGGCGGAGCCCGAGCCCTGAGACGCTGTGTCCGCTGATGATGATGATGATTCTGGAACGGCAAAAATAATGATTAATCAAACCATTGACAAGATGCTATCCACCTACTATTGTACACCTCGTCCTGCAGACCTATGAGGGGAACCTAAGTAGTCATGCTCACTCAAATGTCTCTGAGGTGGTGGCGTTATGTGGCGGATCATTGCATACCCTCTAATATGGTTGAGTGAAATGATGGCTGACACTACGTCATACTTGTGAACAGGTGCCACCTTTGCGGACTGGTCCTCTTCGGTTTACCTCATATTTAGCTTTTAATTTGCTTCATTCTATTTGGAGTTGCATTAGACTGTATGACTTGGTATGAGGATAATAAACCATTCTATAAAAAGTTGGCGATTAAAAAGAGTAACTGGCGAGTTTCTTGCCGGATTTTCTCGACCAGAAACAACTTTCCGAGCCGGTGGTAGAATCGCATTGTGTTTATTTATTTCTTTAGTATATTTTATGTATCAACATCATCATCATCATCAGCCCATTTAAGTCCCCACTGCTGGGGCACGGGCCTCCCTCAATGAGGGGTAATTCAACATATTTATGTATTAACATGTAAATTATTACATAAGTACTTATAAATAGTTTTAAATTATTAAAATGTGTGACGATTTGTAAGTGCTGTGTACAAGCCTATGTAAATAAAGAGTTATTTGATTTGATTTTGATTTTGATTAAATAACCATACAAAAATGTTGGGTCCAACGCGTACGCGAAAAATTGATTCACGCCAAAAGCGGCCACTTTTGGCGCGAATCAATTTTTCGCGTACAAAAACGGACCCAACATTTGTGCATGGTTATTTAATAAATAGTATAACTATTTGCCTAGAGGTATTAACCCCGAAATTGTTTAAAATAGATCCAGTTTAGTAGCTTTAAAATTAAAATCGATTGGCGTCGCTAGTGTGCCCTACCCGTCACCTTAAGAAATTCTTCCGATTGCTCGAAATTCCAGGACAGTAATAAACGTGATAATATAGTCCTAGCTTCATGAGGTGTGCAATGTTGTAAAAGTCAATTAAATGTATTTGTTTGTTATATATCATCATCATCATCATCAGCCCATTTAAGTCCCCACTGCTGGGGCACGGGCCTCCCTCAATCACATGAGGGGTAATTGCCATACTCACCACGCTTGGCAGACGGGTTGGCGAGGGTTTTGATATAAATGCAGAGTTTTCCTTTTCTGGGTGCTGATGATCATGCCAGCAGCTTTACCTTAGTCGCCTTTTACGACACCTCGGTAAGAGTGAGGGTGGCCTATTCTACTCTGCCGGGGACCACACGGCGGTGTTATATATGCGACACACAAAAAAATATTTGTGTAGTGATGATAATGATGACATACCCGATCTGTTGGACGGTGGGGGCTGATGCTTGAAGGGCGAGTCTCGCTCGCAGGTGGGCTCCTCCTTCCTGCAACAACAGAAGAATAACTCAATAATTTAGGGTCTTTTAGGCGGGGCGTGAAACGGCATCTCAGCAGGCCATCAGGGTGAGGATGGCAGACACAATGGGTACTTTGTTAGTTCTTTTGTGGATTTGGACCTCATATTTGGATTTCCCGGCCGCTTACCATCAGGCCAGGAGGTCATCCTGATTGGCCTTTCTATAAAAAAAATTAACATAGTGAATAAAACGTCAATATTTTTTAAACTAGAGAGAATAGCCTAATTCTGGGTAAGCTCGCTTGATTGTAGTTTCCTTCTCAACTCTAGGGTTCCGTGACGCCAAGAGCAAAACCTTCTTCAATTTAAAAAAAAAACTTTTTATAAAGTCCAAATTTATTTTAAGACTTTTAAAATTTTTGTCAGGGGTTTTAATTTTTTAAATTCATTTTATATTTTTAGCATTATAAATATACCCTCCAATTTTGATTTAACTTAAGAACAAATTAGTTTCAGCTTTCAATACTCACTCAAGTATACATATATTATAATATATTATTTCGCCCTTTTATGGGGGCGGCCATCTTGGATTTAAAAAAATCATAGTGTATTGTATTTAACCACTCAAATCCTATTTGATTGATACCTATATCGACGGGGGTTGTCATACAATATGTAAAGCCGACATTTTGTGGCGGCGGCCATCTTGGATCAATTTCCATTTAACTAAGAACCGATCAATTCACCTTTGAAACAAAAAAATATTCCAAAATCGAATCCGTTCGAGAGCTATGATGCCGACAGACAAACAGACACACACACACAGGCACGTCAAACTTATAACACCCCGTCGATTTTTGGTCGGGGGTTAAAAAGGAATAAGGAATCAAAAACAATGTTTTCCTTGTCTCTTGTGGCACGAGCGTATCGTCCAGCTTATAATAATCTGTGAGTGTACCGTTTAGAGTAAGATAAACAAAATAATAGATAATAATTATTAACAGTGTCATCATAATTGCAGATAAATTATATCTAAGTGCTATATTTCTCGACTGTTTACTAAATATTCTCTAAGGATGTTACGGATAATATGACATTTCGGGTACGGACCAATAACCGTACTTGGTATAAGCTACATTTACACATGCTCTTTTGTAGCATGCTTACAAAGCATGCCAAATATGAGAATGCTTAATGAACTGTCAACATTCGCTATCAATAAGCATGCTATAAGCATAAAGATAATCAAATCTGTTTACGAAATGCACCGTAAACAGACTGAGCCTCCCATTTAAGTCCCCACTGCTGGGGCACGGGCCTCCCTCAATCACATAAGGGGTAATTGCCATACTCACCACGCTTGGCAGACGGGTTGGCGAGGGTTTTGATATAAATGCAGAGTTTTCCTTCTCTGGGTGCTGATGATCATGCCAGCAGCTTTACCTTAGTCGCCTTTTACGACACCTCGGTAAGAGTGAGGGTGGCCTATTCTACTCTGCCGGGGACCACACGGCGTCTTTTCATAGAAAGCCATAATTGAAAAACCACGCGAAGCCATTATTACTGGGGTGACCTTTTGACGCATGAATTGGCCGGCTCGACCGGAGTGATACCACGGCCTCACAGAAAACCGTCGTGAAGCAGAACTGCGCTGCGTTACGCTGCGTGAGTGAGGGTACCGGAGGCCCAAATCCGGGAAAGGGGGTTTAAAGGTTAGCAGCGCACTTGTGACCTCAATAGTGTCGCGGGTGTCTATGGGCGGCGGCAATCGCTTACCATCAGGCGATCCGTCTGCTCGTCTGCCACCAATCACATAAAAAAAAAGAATACACCAGAAATCATCTGTAACTTTAACATCGGATTCGGTTTTGTTTATTTCGGACTAGTGGCCCCGCCTCACTTCGTTTCGGAACATTATTAGTTCCACTTCATATCAATAGATGGCGCTAGGTGTTGAATACATCGCGCAAGCGTTTTGTGTTTACGGAATAACTCGGTCTGTAGGATTTAGCTCTTTATAATTAGTATAGATATCCGTAAGCTTCGGGTACGGTTTCAGAACGTCTCAACATCCCTAATACACACTGCTGACCCAAATGGCGCTGGGAAAGTTTTGTGTATCAGAACTTATCAATTTATGAATTATTATCAATAACTTTACGGCACAATTTTGATTAATACAAAATTGAAAGTTGGGCTGTTTTGCTGATAACACTACTTTAGTCAAACATCTAGTGATGGTAGCTCAGAACGCGCCTGCCACACGGGGGGTCGTGGTTCGAATCCGAGCATGACTCGACCGGAGTGATACCACGGCCTCACAGAAAACCGGCGTGAAGCAGCACTGTGCTGTATTTCGCTGCGTGAGTGAGGGTACCGGGGCCCAATCCGGGGGAAAGGGGGATTTAAAGGTTGGCAGCGCACTTGTGACTCCACTGGTGACGCGAGTGTCCATGGGCGGCGGCAATTGCTTACCGTCCCACCCATGTCACCACGTCACCACAGCTGGATCCTGGCGGGTGTAGACTAAAAATGAATTGAATTAATGAATGGCCTTTAAACACCTCTTCGTCCCCAAATTGTGTGTGGCAAAGCACAGCGCCAGATACCAGTCTATCATGATCGTCAGCCCATTTAAGTCCCCACTGCTGGGGCACGGGCCTCCCTCAATCACATGAGGGGTAACTGCCATACTCACCACGCTTGGCAGACGGGTTGTCGAGGGTTTAGCTATAAATGCAGAGTTTTCCTTCTCTGGGTGCTGATGATCATGCCAGCAGCTTTACCTTAGTCGCCTTTTACGACACCTCGGTAAGAGTGAGGGTGGCCTATTCTACTCTGCCGGGGACCACACGGCCAATACCAGTCTATACATCTATTTAATAAATTACCAGTGGAATTAAAACGTATTGTCTACAAGCTACATGTCTTCAAGAAAAAACTGAAGGCCTTACTGGAAAAAAGTCCTTACTCTTACTCTATTGACGAATTTTTAAATGTGACATAATTCAATATGTAATCTCTATAGTATTAATTATTATTGTTTATTTATCATCATCATCAGCCCATTTAAGTCCCCACTGCTGGGGCACGGGCCTCCCTCAATCACATGAGGGGTAATTGCCATACTCACCACTGCTTGGCAGACGGGTTGGCGAGGGTTTTGATATAAATGCAGAGTTTTCCTTCTCTGGGTGCTGATGATCATGCCAGCAGCTTTACCTTAGTCGCCTTTTACGACACCTCGGTAAGGAGTGAGGGTGGCCTATTCTACTCTGCCGGGGACCACACGGCATTGTTTATTATCTAATTTAAATATTTTTTATGAATGAATTTTATGTTGACATCAGCATTATTTCTATTATGTAATTTCTAACACAATGTATATTGTTAAAGAATAAATAAATGAAATGAAAATTGAGACAATATCACATACATAGTCCAGGTCCTAAACTAAAGTTTTCCCTTGTACTATGGAAACCAGAAAGGATGACGGTACCACAAACACCCAGGCTTGGCGTGACGTCGTAAAGGATGATATGAGTGCCAATATCCTCACTACAAGGGATGCTAGAGACCGACAGCAGCCTACGACCTCGCGCTCAATGGGGCCTTGCGCTCAATAGGGCCTCGCGCTCAAGCGGGCCTTGCGCTCAATGGGGCCACGCGCTCAAGGGGGCCTTGCTAGGTACCGTGACCCTACTATTTTTTTGCTTTTGAGGCCCCTACAAGGCCGAGGAAATACGTGGCTCCAGAACTAGGCTCCAGAACTTCAAAAAAAAATTCATAATTCAAAAGTACTTTATTTGCATAGGCTTATATACAGCTCTTACAAATCGTCATACATGAAAAATATAAATTATATCTATGTATATTATACAGGTAATTAAACATATATGTCGATACAAAAAATATACTAAGAAATGAATAAATATAATGTGATTCTACCACAGGAATCGGAAAGTTGATTCTGACGAGAAGATCCGGCAAGAAACTCGCCAGTTACTCTTTTTAATCACCAACATTTTTTTAAGTACAGTATCCGTATCCGGCGCTGACCCACTCCGATAGGGCAGTCACCGCGGACCCTGTCCCATTTTGACCTTGGAGGAACTCTAAGGGGCCCTGTCCGGCTTCACCTTGGCTAACACGCAGACGTGTGAAAGCAAATTGACGTGGGTCCCTGCAACTGGCAGTCCCTATTTGGAGGGGCTCTTGAGAGATGGGAGCCTTTCGGGGCTTTTGTGACCGTCGAGAAAGAGAAGGAGAGGGGTGTTGTCACTTGTAGGGCCCGCCTTCCTATCCTCGGCGGCCGCCCGGAGGACATGCCGGTATTGTGTCAACGCGCAGGTCGAGTCGTATCCCACAAGCCAGTGGGATGTGGCGACGACCTGCAACCCCTGCTTTTCCCGCCCCGTCGGCTGCTTCCGCAATCCAGCGGAACTGGACGCATCGGCCGATTTCTGGGGGAATTTTCGGAAGCCTGTGGGATCCCCTTCATCTCCTTGCCCTGCAACCAGCAGGGTGCGGGTCTGCGAGGGGGTCCTGCAGGAACCCTTTCCTAGCGACGCCCGCGCGGCAATCCAGAGGTGTGGGCACCGCTCGGAAGGGGTTTTACGGAGGGCATTGGGAGCTGCCCGAGTGGTTTTAAACCCCGGATGACTGGCCTCCTGCTCGTGGATGGGGTGTGGTGCTTGGCTTCCAGCCTCAGATGCCTCGGACTTCCAGAGAACGGAAGGATATTTTAGATGGTTGGCCCCTTGGGATTCTCCCACGGAACCACCCAACACTACTCGGTCTCCTAGCCGTGGGTTGTACAAAAGGCGCTGGCCCATTGCATTCCGGGCCTGCGGCATTTCCCCTAGTGAAAAAAGGCCCTCTACACTAAGTGTGTGGACCGGAGCGATGCCACGGCCTCACAGAAAACCGGCGTGAGCATCACTGTGCTATGTTTCTCTGCATAAGCGAGGGTACTGGAGGCCTAATCCGGTGGAAAGGGGGGTTTAAAGGTAAGCAGCCCACATGTGACTCCACTGGTTTCACATAAATAAAAAAAGATAAAAATGGCCGCCATTGATCACATTTAAGTTATAAATATATTTAACCCTTCAAGGCTAGAAGATTTCACGCTTAACTAATCGTGAGGGGTAGGGGTTAAAGATATGATTCTATACATAGATCTTTATCGATACTTATAAAAGGCAAAGCGCACTTATGTCTGTTTGTTTTTCGTCTTTCACGGCAAAAAGCGACATGGCGTGACTTTTAGGAGATAATTGATGGGATGGAGAGTTACATAGACTACTTTTTGTCTCTTTCTAACGCGAGTGAAGTCGCAAGAAAAAGTTAGTATTATATAGTTTGCATCTATATAAGAGATCTGTGTCTTTCTGACAAAAACATCCATACCATTTTACAAGACACGCCGAGGTCTGTACGAGACAAAAGTTTGAAAACCTATTGTATCAGCCCCCAGGAAATAAAGAAATATAGAAAGGGACGCTTACAACACGGCAATACGTTAACAATTTGTTAGGTACCAAGTTATATCAAAATGCTGGAGGGAAATATGTTTGGAAAGAATTTGTGTGACTGGCTCCTATGCAATTGTTTTTATTATATTAAGGAATTTATTAATGTTTAAGAAATGTAATCATTGACTAAGTCCTAATAACCTATTTGACCCTTAATTAGAATTTATCACTTATTTAAAATCTATTTTGACAATTGACTATTTTTAACCCCCGACGCAAAAACGACGGGGTGTTATAAGTTTGACGTGTCTGTGTGTGTGTCTGTGTGTCTGTCTATGGCATCGTAGCTCCCGAACAAATGAACCGATTTTGATTTTGTTTTTTTTTGTTTGAAAGATGAATAAGGAGGGAGTGTTCTTAGCTATGTTGGATAAAAATCGATCCAAGATGGCCGCCGTCACAAATAATTGGATTTTATGTTTTTTTTTAACACATTTATTAATACTACTCCCACAATATAGGTATCATATAAAAGGGCTTGAGTAGCAGAATATATTAATTGTGAAAAAATTCAAATCCAAGATGGCCGCCGTCAGAAAATGACGAATAACCTATTTTTTGTTCCAACTGCCTCAATATAGGCATCAAATGAAAGAGCTTTAGTTGTGTCGGGGGTTTTTTAAATTTTCAATTTAATTATCATTAATAAATAAATATTTTACAATATCACATACATTGATCTGACTCCGAGATAGGTATCAAGCACCTGTGTTACGGATATCAGAATCAACGGTGGGATTACAAATATATACATATAATACTTTTCTTTTGTAAATACATACTTATAATACATAGCAAACACCCAGACCAATACAAACAAACATGTTCATGCACACAAATAATTCTCACAACATCTCATACGTTGACCTGATTCCGTATTAAGTAGCTTAAGCACTTGTGTTACAGATATCAGACAACAGAGGAACACAAATATATACTTAAATACATATATTACACCCAGACACTGAACAAACACAAGTGTTCATCGCACGAATGTTTGTCCAGGGTGGGGATCGAACCCAAGACCTTTGGCGTAAGAGGCAGGGTCACTACCAATTGCGCCATCCGGTCAGTCATCAGTCGGTCACAAATGTTTGTAGTGTGCGGGGATCGAACCCGCAACCCTTGTATCAGAGGCAGCGTTCACTACCACTGTTCCAATCGGGTCGTCAAATAATTTGTATTATTATATATTTCTTTTTATACTTACTAGCTTACTGACAAATATTTGCGCGCCTGCTTGCAGGCAGAATACTAACACACCAATTTTGTATATTTGTAACACCTCATTGTATTCTATTCTTGCAAATAAATAATTGATTGATTGATTGATAAAAGGGAAAGTCGTCTGTCTGGGACTGTCGACAAAAACGAGAATCTTACTTATTATTATAACGTTACCAATGTTTTAAGGGAAGTTTTAAAATCAATATCAGGTGTACAAGATATGTAAATTTGATTAGTTAGGGTAGCAACATCGAAATAACATTAACTCGGCAACACAGATCGTTATGTGGTATCGTTCTGAGACCAAGGTGCCCAATTCTTGTGACGTTATTCTTTGCAATTTCTTTTTTTTTTACATTATAACGGACAAACGAGCAGACGGCACACCTGATGGAAAGTGATCACCGCCGCCCATGGACGTCTGCAACACCTGAGGTATCACATATGCGTTGCCGGCTCTTAAGAAAGGAGTACACCCTTTTCTTGAAGGTCACCATGTCGTATCTGTTCGGAAACACCACGGATGACAGCTGGTTCCACAGTTTTACTGTGCGTGGTAGGAAATGACGTGAGAAACGCACTGTAGTCGATATAAATCCATCCAGGTGATGTGGATGGTATTTGGCGTTCTGACGTGATGTGCGGTGGTGAAAAATTGCAACTGGAATAAGGCCGAACAGCTCCTCGGAACATTCCCCATTGTAAATGCGATAGAAGATGCACAGTGATGCATTTCGTACGATATATATGTATAGCAAAAACATAGTTTTTCATTAATTCCCACTTTTGCCGACTGCCAAATGATTCGTGATCGGACTATATGTATATATAGTAAAAAATATATTTTTTGTAAGGTTTTCATGCGTCATCCGCCACGTTTTTTCATATAGAAAAACCGGCCAAGTGAGAGTCGGACTCACCCATGAAGGGTTCCGTACCAGCTAGTAAGATACGTGGAAGGTATACTTATTTTTTTTTTTATTGCTTATAACTAGTAGGCAAACGAGCTTGCGGCCCATCTGATGGTAAACGGTAACCGCCGCTCATAGACATCAACAATGCCGGAGCACAGTCATGCCGCTGCCTACCGTAGAAGAAGAACTCTTTTCAAACCTCGTTTAAAAAAGGACATGTCATAGCGATCAGGGAACACCGCGGCTGGAAGGTCATTCCAGAGTTTGCACGAAATTAAATTGCGGTTTATGGTTTATAACGTATTAAAAAAAACTAGTTACTACATTACAACAGTAAGACCAGCGATGCTTTATGGGGCTGAATGCTGGACTGTGAAGGAAACACATGCTTAGGTGGTCGGGCGGAGTGACTAAATTGGACAAAATTCGAAACGAATACGTCCGAGGTAGTTTCAAAGTCACCCCTGTTCAGGAAAAGCTCACCGAAACACGTCTCAGATGGTACGGCCACGTCGTGCGCAGAGACAGCGAGCATGTGGTCCAGAAAGCACTGGCAATCCCAGAAGACAAGAGAGGAAGGGGACGCCCGCCCTTGACCTGGTGGACCAGTACAGCCAACCTAGTCAAGAAGTCTCAACTACCTGACCCGACAACCCAGGACAGATTGTCCTGGCGCAGAAGGATAAGGAGAGCCGACCCCACCTAAAGTGGGAACAGGCAAAGAAGAAGTAGAAGGAGAAAAACTACTTACTAAGTATAATAATAATTCTCACAACATCTCATACGTTAACCGGATTCCGTACTAAGTAGCTTAAGCACTTGTGTTACAGATATCAGACAACAGAGGAACACAAATATATACTTAAATACATATATTACACCCAGACACCGAACAAACACTAGTGTTCATCGCAAGTATAAATCTAACAACGAAAAATGGTATTTCATAGTAATGTATATCATATATTTTTTAGTTATTTTATTACAGAAATTAGGGGGGGGGGGACACACATTTTACCACTTTGGGAGCGTCTATTGCGCAAAGTATTAAGTTTAGAAAAAAATATATATGTATTTGAAACCTCAACATCATTTTTAAAGAGCTATTCATAAATACCTCACACGTATGGGTTTGATGAAAAAAAATTTTAGAGTTTCTGTTCTAAGTATGGGGCCCCCTAAAAATTTTTTTTTCTAATTTTTGTGTAAAAATCGTAATGCGGTTAACAAAATACATCTATTATCAAGTTTCAATAGTACAGTTCTTATAGTTTCGGAAAAAAAAGTGACTGTGACATACGGACGGACAGCCAGACTGACATGACGAATTTATTAGGGTTCCGTTTATTGCCATTTGGCTACGGAACCCTAAAATCCCGAGAATTGGGCTCCAGAATCGATCGAGTCGCTAGCTTATCTTCTGAATCTATTAAGCGAAAGCTGACTCAGATTCCCGTACCATCGGGATGGGAGGTCCACCATCGTGCACTTAACGCGTCATTTTTTGGCAAGCACCTCTTCATTGTGGAATCAACTTCCCGCGGCGATATATCCGAACCGGTACGACATTGAGATCTTCAAGAAACGAGCCTATACCTTCCAAAAAGGCCGGCAACGCATCTCCACTCCATCTGGTGTGGCACTTAACATCAGGTGTCTCCCTTGCTCATTTGCCTCCCTTTCTCATAAAATAAAAATACACCACTAATGTTAGTCTATGGATGTGGGAGGGAATAACAAAATATTTACTCGTTGGCGCAGTGCGTCGCACTTACACCGACGGTGCGGGTTCGATCCCCGGGTTGAGCCAAAATTTGTACTTTGAGATTTTCTGATAAGAAATTCTCAGCGTCAGCCCGGAGTCTGGAAGTTGGCGGTCTTGTGCTCCTGCGCCCGATCCCTCTCCGGTCGTGTCACACTGGTGTCCCACATCGGATTATGAAGGCAACGGAATTAGTGCACTTGTGTTTGCGCACACACTTGAGCACTATCTTAAATCATTCAAATGTATGACGATTTGTAAGTGCTGTGTACAAGCCTAAGCAAACAAAGAATTATTAGATTTTGATTTTTGACTATAATACTTATATCCTGCGTAAGTGGCTGATCGTTGAGATTGGCCGCCGTAGCCGAAATCGGTTGGAGGATATTATTATTACCTTTACTATCTAGGAAGAGCAATAGTGGTTATTACATCACCATCACACCCACTCAGTAAGTACCTCAATTTACTAACAAGACAAAGTAGCTAATGAAACGGGCAATGCCCTAGAATAATGTTTTTGAAGGATGCAAAATTTTAGAGGTGACAAACAAGCGAGGTGCGTCAAATCTATGAATGTAAGAATATAACCTGAAAATGGCAATCCGCCGGGGGGATGTAGCCATGTAGACGGGAGACTCACCCCAGAAAAAGACACAAAACCCCAAACCCTCCCTCTGAGGATCCCCAAATTCCCATTTTAACCGATATCACCTACTAACACCAGCATTGCACCACGTTGTTTACTGCGTAAACAGCAAATGGTGCAAGAAAAATTTTTTTTATTAAAAAAAAAAAATAATCTATGAATGTCTTTCTAGGTTCAAGCCTGCGTGTTTGGAAATTGTCCGATAATTAATTATGGAGACATTGCGGTAGATGGGGCGAAAATATGCTGCGTAGCTTCCCGAACGCTGCCCAGCCGAGTTGGATTCGTCGATCGACCTCTTTCTGAAACTTACCAAGCTGGACTTTTATAGGTAATGCGTAGACTTATTAAGAAGCTTCCTGCTAAACTAACATCAATTTTCTAATTCTGTTACCATACCAACAATGGTGAACATTGTTGTTTCAATATCTGAGATTAGATAAGGGTTCCTGTCCTGATTACAACAACAGATTGCAGATGGCTGGCAGGAAGTGGTGCAAGACATGCATTTGAGGCTCTTTTTACCTGAGGCCAAGACTCACTTTTTTTTTTCAAATAATTCTTTATTCAATCAGCGCTGACCTATGTCAGCATTAGCTGAGCCACTGCCTTTTGCTTTCCTTAGATTATTGTTAATATTTTAAAAAACGACATATGTAAGGTGGATAAGTTCTAGTGTTACGGAAATACCTATGTACCTGTTTTGTTTTATGAGAAAGCAATAAACATTTTTATTTATTTGTATAGGCTTGTACACATCACTTACAAATCGTCATACATTTGAATGATTCAAAACTATTTATAAGCACTTATGTATATATATAATTTACATGTTAATACATAAAATATACTAAAAAATAAATACACATAATGCGATTCTATCACCGGCTTGGAAAGTTGTTTTTGGTTGAGAAGATCCGGCAAGAAATCCGTTTAGTTTATAATAATAATAATAATATTCACCTATCTAACTCGCCAAAAAGCAGCGATTCTTAACACTTACAGGATCATTTTTACAGCTTGAATCGGATTCTGACATCATAACAACCTAATACTTTTGCTCTACAACTTTGCTTGGCCAAAAGCCCGTAATTTTGTTAGTGTACCCCAAAATGGGAGAATATATTTATACTACTTCAAACAATAATAAAGCCCTTTATTCAGTGAGTGAAAGAGTTAACACTGCCTACTATTACTGTTGTCAATATTGCATGCCGTTGTCACCTAAATTGAGATTTCGTTTAGATTGATTTATAATTTTTCTGGTGTTATTATTGTATCATGGACTGGTGTAAATCTTGTTGGTGATATTATAAATAAATAAGAGTTAAGTTACATAGAATTGTACATTATTTCTATATTATGTCTCTTAACACTGTGTGCCTCTCGCAAAGGCCTCCTCATGTATTGTGCGCTCTTCTCCAATTTGGACCGCACAAGTTACAGGTCATTATGTAATGCTGTCTGTCACGGTTCCCCCTTCCGTCTCTTGGGTACCAAACTAGTTTAATTACAACAGATTTTGTCAATAATATGCACATATATATTTTTTTAATTATTCTGCAATCAGTCGAAAAACTTTTATTAGAATTGTTGATAATTTGCATCATTCTAAGGATGTTATTTTGTGCATGTAAGCATAGAATGTTTGACTTGCTTGCAATTGGCCACAGTTGGATTCCATAGATCCAGATTGGCTTGATTACTGATCTGTAAACCCTAAGATTCAAGGCAACGTGTCAAAGAGGCATGGAAAGGAGCATGTTGGGTTTAAAACTGAAGGATAAGGTTAGAAGTACAGATATCAGGTACTTTTTTATATTCCTGTTTTTTTATAGTCCTATCAAAAGTAAAATGTAAGTATATTGAATAAAACACTTTAACTCATGTTTATTATGTAAGGTTCTGCCCTATGGATACAGTTTAAAAGGGTAGGTATATAGGAAATATAATGCTCTGGGTTATACTATGTAGATATTTAAGCATTTATAAACTATTGCATTCCACAGGCCCTAAGTGTTATGTCTGTAGAATGCACTTATTGTTAAATAGGTAATTTAGGCTAGAATTGAAAATCAGTGTTTATTATCCAATAAACTCTGATTAGAATTATAGCCAATAGTATAAGAAGAACCATTTTAGGTAGGGAGATAGATACATATTTTACTCTTTATTGCACAACATGTAACTAAATAGCTACTAATCCAATGTACAATTTAGGTGGTATTTTCGCTGGTAGCTACAATTCCATAAAGATCCAAATCGGAATCATAATCTTTAATGCATGTAACTGTAGGTATTACAATTTTAAAGGTCTTATTAGAGATCTCATTTTAACCTATAGGAATCCCAAAGGATTCTAATTGCAGCTTTCCATTGGAAATTTTATGTATTCTAGAGCTGTATTAATAAGTATTTTAATAACTTACGAAAATAGGTAGGTACTTTACGACAAAACATTTCGTGGATTTCTTCCGCGACATTATAACCAAAATGTCAATTTGCTTATCGATTTATTTTAATGTCAACTGTAATGAAGTAAATCTTTAAATAACATCGCTCGAACCGCAAAAACATGCTTGATGCCCTACCGCAGACAACGACTAAAGTTTAACTTAGAAATATAACAATTTTATCGCAAAAAAAAATAATTAAAATTACAAAGTATCGGCCTAACAAAGACAGATAGCTTATCCGGCTACACAAAATGCAATAACGCGCTATGCAGATACAAGAAGTTACGTCACTCCGTAACCCAGTCGGGTTATAACAAAATGAGATGGACATAGATCTAACACTATCCCACCCACATATCATTGATTTTTAACAAATCACAAGCGAATTTATCACAATAAAACACCTTGGCAGACGCATAAAACTAGCCGCGGCAGCAGGAAACCCACCTACGTCCATTATAGTGGTAAAAAAGCGAGAACTTACCAAGAAAAATTTTATGTGTCGCCCCGTTTGACAGGGAATAAATTTAGAAACGCTGAAAACTCACTGAAAAAACACTCAACTAGCGAACTGTTACGACAAATATAATTGTTATAGGCTAGAGATCGCTCGGGCGATGTCATTCAACGCATAGCGCAGCATATTTCTTATGTTTTCCCGTAATTTCAACGGAGAACAAGCATCGATCGCGTAGCCATGACAGGTTAAATTTTCACTGACATGAAGTGAGCGTCACTCGCTCAGCTGACGGACGAGTTTTTTTTTCGGATTGTTGAGTGAAGTTCGCACGAGACGCAACAAGAAGGTCAGTGACCTTTTATAAAAGTTTTGATTTTGTGTACGTGATTTATTTTGTTCATAAATAAAAAATATTAATACCTGTCCGCAATGTCTTTAGTTTAAAATTGTAGAGGTGAAAATATTCGGGACTTTTCGTGAAAGAATAGTAAAAATACGCCGCCGAAAATCGTGTCAACGAATTCGTAACTTTTAGAAAGTCTCGGTCTAATTGTTAAATGAAATGTCCCCTATTTCTGGTAGATTAGTCAGTCTAGTATTTACAAATTCTTAAAAACACTTAAGAATTCGTAGTAATGCAGAGGACGACCCAGTTCTTGATGTAGAATGCTTGGCGCATTAGCGTATTTATTTATAAAACTAGATACTAAATAAAAGCAATGCATTGCGCTCTAAATAAACTTTAAATGCCCTTTTTAGATTATTGGGAAGTTTGGGATCTTATCTATATTTGTTTTTGCAAACAAGTTCGAGAAAACTTTGTTTTTCCATTTCACGCAATATTTGAATGCAATTAAGTTAGTATGATGATGTGCATGTAGAATGGAACGTAGGTAAATTCGTGAAAAAAAAAATAATTCCAGTTTTTTTTTAATTGGAGTAGATCTACTACGAAGGTGGTAACTTGGTAGTATTTGTGTGTTACTGTCGTAATTCTACCCTAATTTTAAGGAATAGGGGTAGAATGACATCCTGGGCTCATTGTTCGCTAACTCAAAAAGTAGTGTCATTCGAGTCGAGATTGTTTCTAGTTTTATTGATGGTCTCTGGTTGATGATTGGCTGCAAATTGAACCCTAGCGAGGAGAATAAGCCTACGATGGAGTTTACCCAAAATAAGCCTTTATTATCTACAACATATTTACCGTGGGAGAGCCACGCTTCGGCATAAATGGAAACCGGAGTGATACCACGGCCTCACAGAAAACCGGCGTGAAGCTGCACTACTGCGTGAGTGAGGATGCCGGAGGCCCAATCCGGGGGAAGGGGTTTTAAGGTGGGCAACGCATTTTTGACTCCACTGGTGCCACAGTGTCCTTGGGTGGCAATTGCTTACAATCAGGTGATCCATCTGCTCGTCTGCCACCTATCACATAAAAACACAACAAAGTCTTAAAAATAAAACAATATTGGCGCCACTTTCGCTTACGTCATTAGTATGGTAGCCCCATTAATAGATACAACAGTCGATATAACCGGTATCGCAGCATGGCAATCACTTTTGTCCCTCAGGAATACATATTTCAAGACAATTTTTGACGTATTGTAGAACGCCCTGTTGGTCTAGTGGTTGAAGTACCAGGCCGTGATCTCGGGGTTCGATTCCCAGGTCGAGCGAAAACTATGTTTCGATTTTTTCGAACATAGCTCGGGTTTGTGATCACCAATCCGTATTTGGCAAGCGTTGTGATGAGCCTCATTCCATCATTGTAGCGATAACTTGACTTCTATGATGGAGGCCTTTGCCCCGCAGTGGGACAGTTTATAGGTTGATACAACCTGTGCGGATAAAGAATGGGATCAGAAATGGCGGCGCATCTATTCACTTCTCTTTCGCTCACTATTTACGTCTATACTCGCACCCCACGAGTGCGAGTATAGACGCAAATAGTGTGCCCACGAGTGCGAATATAGACGCTAATAGTGTGCGAGCGAGAAGTGAATAGATGCGCCGCCATTTCTGATCCCATTCTTTATCTGCACAGGTTGTACTTACTTTTTTACTTTTTGCAGCTTAATTTGGAGGAAATTTGGGGACTTGATGAGGACTTACCATGGAATATTTGGAGCCCAGTCCAGTTGGACCCTCCGCGGCGCCACGAGCGACATCTCTCGGCCCTGACCAGCCACAGTCAAAAACTAACTTTATACACTAAATTAAAAAATAAACCCCCTCCACGAACTTCCCATTGGTCCAATTTTGTTTATTTTAATTTAGGTTTCCGCGCCTTGTCGTGTCATTGGTGGTCGCCTGTTTAGTCTGTGGTCATCTGGTTTTGCACCTGAAACAAGAGAAATGGCGTTAGTGTGGTTTGTTCCGGCGTGAAGGACCAATTTGGTCCATCGAGATAAATGAATAAAGCTTTGAAATTGTCAATTATTTATCCTATCTTGTTAACAAATGGTTAAAAAAACTATTTGGTAATGAACTACATTAGGTAATACATTCCGAAGAAACAAAGTTAAATATAAATTAACAATACTTAAATAGATAGAAATACTTTCTTGCACAAAATAAAACTAGAAAACAAAGGCCATCATAGACAATCTTTACTTCACGGACGGACCGGCTCGCTGCATCGGAAAAATAATAAAAACAATTTGTAAGTATAGTTTAGGACTCTGAAGGATCGCATCAGAAATGATGTAATCCGACAGAGAACCAGAGTCACCGACATAGCCAACCGAATTAGCAAACTGAAGTGGCAGTGGGCTGGTCATATTACCTAGCCGTAGAACTGACAGCCGTTGGAGCCGTAAAGTCCTTGAGTGGAGACCGCGACTCGGTAAGCGTAGTGTACGCCTAGCGACAAGATGGGATGATGAATTCGAAGGCTGGCTGGTGTGGGCTGGATGAGAGTGGCCGAAAATCGGGAGCAGTGGCGTGCATTAGGGGAGACCTATGTCCAGCAGTGGACGAGTGTGGGTTGCTGATGATATGAAGTATAGTTTAGGTATAAGTTATAGTTATAAGTTTGATTAATAAACTTTATTTATTCGTGCCTCGTTATTTAACACTACACTGATAGATTAGAATAGATTTAAAATAGGTAGGTATAAATAGGGATAACACCTACACATAGCTGCTAGGACACTACACAGATAAATATAGTTAGGTCTGAGCTGAGTACCTAGGACCTAATTATTAGAATAGAATATAGTAATAACGTACCCAGCTCAGACCAATAGGTAGGTATGTCCTAGCATTAGTTAACCTTATTGTATATAGTGTTAAGCAGATCTTCATTTATGTCTTTTCGTATAATCTTAGAATAAGTTTTATTGAAATAAAATATAGGCAAATGCTAGGGCGAGAGGCAAGAGGGCGTCGCATTCATAGCGACGGTGGCGCCGCCGCGATGCTGAGGGACGTCGTGGAGGCGCTGGCGTCTTATCGTGCTTGCGCACATAGCTCTGGTTGGGGTCCACAAAAAAAGTTATAAGTCGGTGGATTTCAGCCAGAAAACGTACACTCGTCCTGGGAAGAAGACGCTCTCGACCTTACCTAGGAAGAACTCGCCCTGGCACTGGCCTCCTATAGCTACATTTCTTGTTTCTTAACTTACCATCCTGTTTCTTCGGACGACGTGAGCCAGCTCATAGGGGCGCATTACGACCAGTCGAATTGGGCATAGTCGCGCACAAGTATCAAATTTATTCCAGACAAGCTTCAGGTAGAGGAGAGCAACATCATTTTAATATAGTAACGTGGTAGAGTAGTGCAAAAAAAATTCTATGCGGCTTCATCATCAGGGGCTTCTTTACCTATATTGCAGGGGTTACGGTGCACCCGGGCGCCGGAAGTTAGAGGGCGCCGAGAGCCCCTGTGTATCTAAAGAGGGTTCTTTCTATTTTAGTCGAAATTTAATGTTGTCTGCTGTAATTTACGAGTTACGATCACAATTATATTTTGGGGGGTCGGAGATGGAGATTGATACGAGGGGGATGGTGGGACCTCACTGTGTCTTGGCCCGAGCGGGTGCATGACCAATACCTTAACGTGGTTTCCAAGTAACGGAACAAAACGTTATGAAAAGTATGCCTAATTTTATGTATCTTTGGGTAGCTTTTTGCAACTTTAGGAATCATTTTGTGTACGAATATTGTATGCTAGTATTATGCTTATTTCTTAAGAAATATCATTAGTTCTAATTTAACACGCACCAGATGATCCTTGTTGCACACAGGAACCCGCGCTCACGGCCCGGTACTTAAACCAGTAGTCCCAAGGTACTACTGGTAAAATGATAATATTTTACAAAAATAAGAGGACAACCCTATACGGTAGGTAACTTTCTGTCCAAAATGGCGGAGTGTCGATACTGCTTTAGCGTATTTATCTACTGTGTACTGTGCGACAAAATTTATTTACACGACTTTATTATGAAATCAGGTACTCTCAATTTCTACCTACTCTTATGGTTTTGGCCCACCCAAGTTCACCCACAATGCTCTTCATGACCTAGATTATTATCACACTCTATGACCTAGCCCATATTCACCTTTGGCGCCCTTCCCGTGGCGCCGAACATTTCTATTCGGATGTGTGTAACACTTAAAAAAACCGCCTACCCGCCTTGTCATTCACCGATCTTGACAGATTGTATCTGGGACAAAATAGATGAGCTTGGGACGTTTTGCGTGTTTTCAGCGGCCCTATCCAGTGAAAAACGCCCACGCTTCACCAAAATAACTGAACGTCAAAATATTATGCGCTTCGCTAATAACAAAGAATACCTATCCACCTAGTGTTTTAGAATGTTTCATTTACTGGAAAAAGTCACCCAAAAGGGCAAAGGAGAGGTAAAGAAAGAACGCGGCAAAACACGGAATTAAAACTTTAAAGTCCTAGTGTTAACGCTTAAATTTCAATGTTGATGACGAATCACATTTCACCCGAGTCCATAAGTGACGCGAACTTTATGCTTGGAATCTCCTTGCCTGGTCGTCGGAAAGATGAGGGCATAGATATAACCCAATAAAATATAACGGCCTTTGGGGCGGAATGGTCCTGAGTGGAGACCACATACAAGGAGAGGATGGCATCCAACGTGGACTAACGACCTGATGAAGATTGCGGGACTACCTAATAGAAAAACTTTTTAAGGCAATAAAGTTTACACCTTATGAAATTACATTAGCAAAGCTTGGGGATGTTTAATATTGCGGATAAAAATTTGTAGGCGTTAATGTGAAACAGTAAATACAAAATTCCTTTTAATTATGAAAAATGCTAAGCATATCCATCAATCAATCAAAGTCATTTATTGCTTTAGTTGTAATGTAAATTGAAGTTATCTTGGGCTTAGAATTTCGTCTAGTTCATTTTAAATCCAACAGTGATTTGATATTTTACTACATAACTAAATTCAAAGAAACTCTTTGGTATCTTTTTAAAAATTTAACTGGACAAAATCAGGAAAGCCTTATTAAATTTATAGGAAGAAATCAACGTCAACTTATTTTTTTAGTTTAGTATACGGCTTCTCCTTGATTTTTTGGGAATGAAACTTTCAGGATTTATGATTTGACCTCTTTATACAGCTAGATTCTAGCCCCTTTATTACAAAACAGGATTTAAACTTTTACCGCAATAATGTGCATGCCATCTTGTTCCAACACACAATGTCAAAAAGGGCTGGAACAAGTTTAGTTCCGGAACTATTCTTAGATCGGGATTTGTAATAAGGGGGAAAGAGTTCATTAGTGTTACAACCTTTTTGGTTTACCGTCTCAGTATATTTTTTGAGAAGAGTTTTTTTTTTCTTTAGGAAGAGATTCTTTTTATAGCATCTCATTTCATTACTTCATCTTTTGAGTCTGATAATTCGTCTAGGTCTTAGATTAAAAAAGTACGTATTCTAGATAGGCATTTTATTTCATTTGCAGTTGTTATTTTGTGACAGCTTGTATATATTTTTTAAATGAAAACAATATTGACGACCCGTTTGGAACAGTGGTAGTGAACGCTGCCTTTGGTCCAAGGGTTGCGGGTTCGATCCCCGCACAGTACAAACATTTGTGTGCATGAACATGTCTGTTTGTATTGGTCTGGGTGTTTGTATGTATTATAAGTATGTATTTACAAAAGAAAAGTATTATATGTATATATTTGTAATCCCGCTGTTGGTTCTTATATCCGTAACACAGGTGCTTGAGCTACCTATCTCGGAGTCAGATCAATGTATGTGATGTTGTGAAATATTTATTTATATTTCAAAATCAAAATTCCATATTGCAAGTCTTTCTTTGTTCCACGTTTAGTCTGAAATGAGGTCAATTGTCGTATTTTGTGCTTCCTAATTTTCACATCTAGATTTCTGTTCTGTCTCAAGCAGGAAATGACCTAGGTACACACAGACAGACATACGCCAAGATAACTAATGTGAATGACCTGATCTATTATTAGATAGTAGGTATCTACCTATTGTCACGATCAAAATAATTATGACGGTGGGAGAGCCACGCTTCGGCATGAATGGGCCGGCTCAACTGGAGTGAACCACGGCCTCACAGAAAACCGCACTGTGCTGTGTTTCGCTGCGTGAGTGAGGGTACCCGAGGCCCATCCCGGGGGAAGGGGTAAAGGTTGGCAGCGCACTTGACTCCACTTGTGTCGCGCGTGTCCATGGGCGGCGGCAATCAGTTACCATCAGGTGATCCGTCTGCTCGTCTGCCACTTATTACATAAAAAAAAAAGTAATTGCTCATATGCTTTTTGATGATAAATTAAAAAATAGGTCCGCCCGTTGTATGTAGAGGTGAAGGGTGAATGGGTATTATAATATCTGTGGTGTGACATCCTATCGTCCATCAGTTTATCAGAAACATGGACACGCCTTTTTCTGGCGCAGAAGTGAAGCTGCGCCTGAAAAAGGCTTACGTTACTTTATTCATAAATTAGTGGCCCGCCCGCACTTAACTTCAGGACATTAGTTCCATTTTTTACCAATAGGTGGCGCTAGGTGTCGATTAAATCGCGCAAGAGTTTCGTTTGTTCAGATTACAATATAAGCGTTGTTAGTATAGATGATCATTCATTCGTGCGATAAATAATTAAAAAACGATTCATTAAATTTTAAAACCAGAACTCTGTTGATTAATGATTATAAACAGCAGATAAATAAAAATAACATTGTGTAAACGCTTATTGAGAGTATTGGGCCAACGGCCGACATTCCTCATTATCAAATGAGGGTTTTCGCGTGTAAAAAATCAGCGTACAGATGGCGTACTGTAAGACTGAGGTCCAACATCAACCACATTGTTGTTAGTTTGTCAAATTGACATTTTGACAGATTACGTTTAAAAATAACCAATCACATTATATGGACCTCACTCCTATAATACTCCATCTAGCGGATTTTTCACACGCGAAAATCCTCATTAACCATAGACGACAGACAGACACACGTCACAGGCCAAGGTGGGTAATAGAGTCCCGTGAAAAGCGCGCTTTTTTATGTGATAGGTGGCGGACGAGCAGATGGATCGCCTGATGGTAAGCGATTGCCGCCGCCCATGGACACCTGCGACATTAATGGAGTCACAAGTGCGCTGCAAACCCTTACCGCCCTTTCCCCCGGATTGGGCCTCCTACCCTCACTTCCGCAGCGAACACAGCACAGTGCTGCTTCACGTTGGTTTTCTGTGAGGCCGTGGTGTTTCTCCGGTCGAGCCGGCCTATTTATGCCGAAGCGTGGCTCTACCATGGTCATGGCCATTAACATTCTAATTTGAGCCTTATTAAATTAAATTAAATTAAATATCATTTATTTCAACCCAATGGACAACATTTCAAAATTGCTAAGCTCTGAAACAAAAAATACCAATTCTTTGTTTACTTTTCCGCTGCTCGAATATATATTTATTCATTTTTTATATTGCTTATTTACTGAGAAAAAAATTAAAAACTAAAAAAACGTAAGATGACGTCATCGGACGGCAGAATGTAAAATATTTCTTTGCTCAGCACATTATAGTTTTAAATTTATGAAATGCCAAACCCATGACATGTAACTGTCAAAAAAAAGACAACTTGTCAATGTTGAATGTATGAATGACGTTGACAATGTTGACACTAGTATGATTTACCTTTGACAGTAGTACCTTTTTTTTATTAAAACAATGATAAGCAAAGGAATATCGCTGTATTCAGCCGTCCGATGACGTCATTTGGCGCTTACGTCTATTTAGAATAAAAAGAATTTCAATAATTATTTTATGCATGAAAATGGAAAAATTTTGAAAAAAGAAAAAATATGGGTCTGTTCATTTTATGCCTATTTTCATATAAAAAAATAAAATGGACATGTTAAAAATATGAAATGTTGTCCATTACAGGTCATATACAAAATAGAAAATAGTATAGTTTTTTTTTTTTTTTTAAATATAATGGCTGCTACTGTGTCTCTCGACACATCTATAATTCTGCCAATGTCGAGTGATTAGAGAGACACGTTAATTAATAGATTGACCGGTGTGACGAGTGGAATCTATTTTAATCGGTTTTGACATCATCTAAAACAAAACAAACATACACATGGACAAAACAGACAGACAACGTAAAAATGTAAACGTATGAACAAAATATATATATATGTAACATGTAAAGAGGGAGATTCATTTAGAGTCTTATATAATAGAATAGTTAATTATAGCAATACAGTATTTGACATTCATACTTACATTGTAATAAGTATATAAATGTCAAGTTAAATTAAATTTATAGGGGATTATAAATGTCAAGTTAAATAGAAATCAATAAATTTAAAAAAAAAATGTCAGTTCCATTAAAGTTGGTTATACAATTAAAATTATCATAAAAATGTTAAGCTACTACATGCCAATTGAATACAAATTCAAAATGAAAATTAAATTGAAATTAACGTATCATAAAATATATAATGTCAAATCTTGTCATTGCAGCACGCGACACCCTTTACCGCTTTTGCCCAGTATTCCAGGGACGGACCATCACAGCGTTCCGAGAGTATCTTCAGATATGCGCATAGACACAAGCGAACTGAGAATAGTCCCGGAACAAAATAGATGCGCCGCCATTTCTGATCCCATTCTTTATCCGCACAGGTAGTAGTGTCAACATTGTCAACGTCACTCATTCATTCAACGTTGACAAGTTGTTTTTTATTGACAGTTGCATGACATAAGTTTGGCATTCGTAAATTTAAACTATAATATGCTAAGCAAAGAAATATTTACATTCTGCCGTCCGATGACGTCATCTTACGTTTTTTAGTTTTAAATTTTTTTCTCAGAAAATTTGCAATATAAAAAAATTTATAAATATATATTCGCGCAGCGGAAAAAAGTAAATAAGAAATGGTATTTTTTGTTTCAGAGCTAGCAAATTTTGAAATGTGCAATTGGGCTCCAGATATGCTCATAGGACACAAAGAGAACTGAGGATCGTCCCGGAACCAAATTCGTGCCAAGACCCTTTTAACATTACGTGTTGGAACGGGATGACATGTGTTTTAATTACGGTAATAACTTTAGATCGCCGATTTAGAATAAGGTAGAAGGAATCTTAAATTTAAGTTTCGTGTTTTTCCGCGGGACTTTTCTTTCATGGCGCGAACTCGTTGAATCGTTAATGAACGAGGACTGCTTAACGGATAACTTTTAATATAACTTTAAAAAGTGTTAACGTTCTTGTTAACCTCCGTTAATTTGATTTTCCGTTAACTTTAATCAACAATTTTAACATTAGTCGTTTGTTTATATTATGTCATTTCGTTTTTTATTACATGTGGTAGGTGACAGTTGATCAGACGGATCACCAGTGCGCTGCCAACCTTTTTCCCTTATCTCCGAATTGGGCGACCAATACCGTCAGACACTCGTCGAAACACAGCACAGGCCTATCAAAATAGCTTCTATCCCTTGTAAAATTTAATAATAGATTTATTCGCAGTTTTCCTTGTAAATATTTTGAATTCAGTCAATGACACTTCTTTTCGCTTAAAATATATGACAGTAAATATTACAGATTTTTGTACAAAACTTCTTTCATGTCCAATTAAATCGTATAATCAGTCTTATTGTTGATTTATTGGTATGAAGTTGTAAGAATATAATTAGATCAAAGAGGTTTTTTATGAGTTCAATATGCTTATGACAGCCCTGTTGGTCTAATGATTAGATATTATCTCTAGTGGTTTAAAACGCACTGTTGGTCTAGTGGTTTAAGTACCGGGCCATGATCCGCGAGATCATAGCCCGGTACTTAAGCCTGGGTCTAACTAAATCCTGGGTTCGATTCCTCGGGTCGAGTAAAAAGAATGGTTCGAATTTATCGAACATAGCTCGGGTTTGTGATCAAGAATCCGCATTTGGCAAGCGTGGTGATTAAGCCTAATCCCATCATAGTAGCGATGACTTGATTTCCATGATGGAGGCTTTTGCCCAGCAGTGGGACAGTTTATAGGCTGATACTTTACTTTTATGCTTACGAGTTCATCGTAGACTTTGATTATATACAATCAAAGATCGCAGTTTAGTGAAAGACCAAATATCATCACCATCTAGTTGATGTTAATTGTTGTTTGTATTTTTCTGGGTGTTTTCTATGTGATTATCACTATTATTAGGCAGTCAAATGCCTCGTTGGCGCAACTATACAAAACGTCAATTCTTCATTCGATTTTAAAACTTAGATTGTTAAACATTGAGTCGAAATCGATTGGGAAAGTGACAGTTTTGTATAGCTGAACTGTCCGCCACTGTACCTATAGTGCGTCGCATTTTAAGGTATCCAGTTAGTAGCTAAAAATGTATATCGATTGACGTCGCTAGTGAGCCCTACCCGTCACCTTAAGGCGACAGGTAGTAGGCCTATTAGCGAAACCAATCGATTTAATTTGTTCCAAACCGGATCTATTTCTAAACAATTTCGAAGCGGGAGTGTCTAAGCAAACATTTATACTATTTATTTAATAATTGAGCACTACTTTTTGATCTGTTTTTGCACTAGAGATTTTGATTAACGCCTTAAGTGGCCGTTATGCGGCATTTCAATTTCGGGTTACCAAAAGCAGACCAAAAGTTAAGTATAAGTATTAAATAAATAGTGTGTTTTTGAGAGGCTGCAGTTCCAAATTGTTAAAAAGTATAATTGCTTACAATTAATATAGTGAGCCCTACCCCTCACTTTAATTTATTTAACATGATCTTTTGCTATCCGGCTTTTGATATTTTACGCGGTTAGAAATAAACTTACACTATTTTGTTATTGTATGCAACCTTCAAACACTTGCTGTGTTCTGTCGGCATTACCTTCCTCAGTTACGTGGTGGTGAGTGAAAATAGAATATGTTTACAGAAAAAGTTTATTCCGAGCAAGAGGTAGGTACGAGAATCTCACTGCGAGTTTTGAGTATTGGCTTTGAGACTCTGTGGCACTTTTTTTATGTGATAGGTGCCAGACGAGCTGACGGATCACCTTTTACTATCCGCCGTTGCCCGGGGAACACGGTAATCATTTCCGCCTGATACCAACCGCGGCTGGAATCAGGACAGATCTGATTACCAGCGCTGCCACACTTTTTTATGTGATAGGTGGCAGACGCTTCTATGATGGGATTAGGCTTAATCACCACGCTTACCAAATGCTGATTGGTGATCATCACAAACCCGAGCTATATTCTAAAAAATCCCAAGTATCCCATCGGATTATAAGGGTAAGGGAATACAGAGTACACTTGTGTTTGCGCACATACTTGAGCACTATAATACATGTGTATAATATATCCTGCGTAAGTGGCTGATCGTTGAGATTGGCCGCTATACCCGAAATCGGTTGTAGGATATTATTATTATTCATATGAGGAAAATTAACTGCAAATCATTTATTTTTAATGCTAGAGAAGGACAAACGAGCAAGCGAATCACCTGATAATGCTCATATATATCAGATAATCAAGCATTATTTTTATTTCTGCAAAATATGCATGCTAAATGTTATAAAAAAAATATCAAAAATTTGACGTAAAATATTCGCGCTAAAACACCGACCGCCGTGATGGTGACGGCGCATGACGTCACTATAACTAAATCAAAGGGCATTGAACTAAAATTGAGAAATGTCAAAATGCTAGTTTGTCTTGTAGGCAAGTAAACAAAGATGTCAAAAAGATGTTTTAGTATAATGACGTCACATCATGGCGGTCGGCGTTTGAAATCACGTGACATACAGATACTAAAACCTCAATTTTGATTTTGAAAAATAAAATTTATCTTAGGATTTCATGGGAAAATAACGTTATATTTGCATTTCCCGTGATGAAAACTATACAAGTAATATAATTTCATAATTTATTGTTGATAGATGAAAATGACCTATTGTAGCCATCGGGAAATACTCCAAAAGCCAAACCGTTCCACAGAACTGAGGTAAGTACGGGAGGTGAGTTATTTTTTACTTTATTCTTCATATGCATTTGAGTTCTTTCACGCACGATATCGGTGTAAAGGTGATTCGGAACTATCAAAATAAACATATCAGACGCATTCTATTAGAATTTATTTGGGTTACAAGCCAACAAACCCTGAGTCACGTCTAAACAAAGGTAGAAATAGGTGTTTTAGAAAATAGGAAGTTGAAATGGAACAAGACATTTGTCGGGAATAAATGACATCATGTTTCAGTGAGTTCTCTAGCACAAAATACCTAAATAAATCCAAAATACTAACAACCAAGCAATCGTCATTCCATCCCTATCACCTCGATGGATGGCGGTCTAATACTGTGCGTTTCTCGCGGAACTTTCTACCACGTAGGTACCTCAGTTCTGTGGAACGATTTGGCTGCAGGAGTATTTCCCGACGGCTACGACTTAGGGATCTTCAAGAGGAGAGCGTACTCTTTTTTAAGGTGACGGGTAGGGCACACTAGCGACGCCAATCGATTTTAATTTTTAGCCACTAAAGCGGATCTATTTCAAACAATTTTGGGGTTATAATCTTTCGGCAAACATCTATAATATTTATTTAATACTTATAGTTAACTGTTTGGTCTGCTTTTGCACTCGAATTTTGGATTAGGTACCGCCAAAAGTAGCCGCTTTTGGCGTGAATCAATTTATTACAAAAACGCACCCAACATTTGTGCATGGTTATTTAAAAAAAATAGCATAAGTGTTTGCCGAAAGGTTGTAACCGCGAAATTGTTTAAAATGGATCTGGTTTAGTAGCCTAAAATTAAAGTCGATTGGCGTCGCTAATGTGGCCTACCCACCTTAAGGCGACACCTCGATCTCACTAGCGCCGCCAATCGATTTGTATTAATTGTGACGAATTTAGGATATTGTTGAAAAAAATGGGGTTCTAAAAAAACGTATTTGTGATTTTTCAAGATACATCTGACACAAAATATCTCTTTAGAAGTAACCTATTTTTAAGAATAGCTAAAAGTGGCCACTTTAGGCGGAAATCAAAAATTAAACCACTTGTAAAGGGATAATTTGTGCCAGATATATATTTTAAAATCACAAATACCTTTTTTATTTCTTGCCCATTTTTGCAACAATATCCCATATTCGTCACAATTAATACAAATCGATAGGCGGCGCTAGTGAGATCGAGGTGTCGCCTTAAGGTGGGTAGGCCACACTAGCGACGCCAATCGACTTTAATTTTAGGCTACTAAACCAGATCCATTTTAAACAACCAATAGCAAGCACGGTTTAATTGTGATTATCTTTGTTTTAAAGTTGGTGAAGTCGGCACTAAGTTAACTTAAAAAATTGTTAATGCTGACGTTAACCTCCGTTAAATTAAATTCCCGTTATTATTTTTTATGATATAGGTGGCAGCTGACAGACGTATCACCTGATGGTTAGTGATTACCGTCGCCCATGGACACCTGCAACACCAGTGGTGTCACAAGTGCGCTGCTTACCTTTTAACCCCCCTTCCCCTGGATTGGGCCTCCGGTACCCTCACTCACGCAGCGAAACACAGCGCATGCATTGGTTCACGCCGGTTTTCTGTGAGGACGTGGTATTACTCCGGTCGAACCGGCCCATTCATGCCGAAGCGTGACTCTCCCTCTCTTAATTTTAGTTGAATACATTTGCATATCTTTTGCTAAAAACATTTATTAGAAATTACCAAGCCATACTTTGCAATTGCAAGCTTTGCAAGCATTTGGTAAACTTCGTCAAGTCTTCTCGTCACCCATCCCTCAAAGTCTTAAGTCGAAAGTCTTCGACCAGTGCGTCCTTCCGGTCATGACTTACGGTGCCGAGACGTGGACACTCACGGCTGGACTAGTCCACCGGTTCAAAGTCGTTCAAAGAGCTATGGAAAGGGCTATGCTCGGAGTATCTCTGAAGGACTGCATCAGAAATGATGTAATCCGACAGAGAACCAGAGTCACCGACCGACATAGCCCACCGAATTAGCAAACTGAAGTGGCAGTGGGCTGGTCATATTAGCCGCAGAACTGACAGCCGTTGGAGCCGTAAAGTCCTTGAGTGGAGACCGCGACTCGGTAAGCGTAGTGTAGGACGCCCTGCGACAAGATGGGATGATGACATTCGAAGGCTGGCTGGTGTGGGCTGGATGAGAGTGGCCGAAAATCGGGAGCAGTGGCGTGCATTAGGGGAGACCTATGTCCAGTAGTGGACGAGTGTGGGTTGCTGATGATGATGATGATGATGAAGCCATACTTTTATATTCGGTGGCTCTGTCAGTGAGTCGAAAGAATATACCGATTATGTAGATAAGTAATTAAGATAAGAAACAATTAATTAGATTAACCAAATGCATTAATCTATTTTTTATTTATTAATCATATCTAAGACCGATTAACGTAATTAACGGAATAGGGTATTTGACTAAGCTCGAGAATTTAAAAATATAAATATTTTATTAAAATATAGGTAATATAAATATTTTATCAAAATATGTGCCAATAGCAAAATTTCTCAATTAAAAATATAACGTCTAGTCGGTTTTATGGTCATTCAAAGATTCATGGGCAAGTCCATTTTAAAAGTATGAAATTATTAAAAAATAAATATACCATTGAATAACCAATACAATTGGCACCAACTATTATAATAATAGAACACATATTGATGTAGCTACCATACAAAATTCAAATGAAATGCATACAAATACTTAGGTGTGACGTCACATGTAAGTAGCCATTTGTATGAAGCGTTTTGGGTATGCCCAAAATAATGTAATTTAAAGTTGTGATATCTCTGTGAGTTGGTAGTTTAAATGAGAATCAATTAATATTTCAACTACATATTGTTTCTATCATTGAGGGGTCTTTTGATTACAAAAATTAAAAAAAAATGTCAAATACCGTAGGTATTAACGTTGTCCACTATTGCATTGTCTGTGCCACAGACTAAGTAGAAGATACTGGTCTGTACCCATTTATAGTGGTTTGGTTTCAATTATTCACTACAAATACATTTTTCCCACGGACCATAGGTCCGTGATTTTTCCTACTAAATTCGTATTGAAAACCTTGAAAATTGTTCGGGTAGTAAAATTTGTCTAACTAAATAAAATTTCAACAGTATTACATAAGAACATAATTATTTAACAAAACCCAAACATTGAAAGTCATTTTGAAACAGAAAAAGAAAATTAAAATAACACGAAAGTTTGTTATTTTTTCCCAAGATAATCTTTTCTCCTCACGTCGACAATACATTCAATTTACGCTACATAGCTTCTTTAACGAGACGAATAAATTAGAACGAAAGTTACGTCTTGTCAATGTATTACTTCCAATGCGGTTTAAACGATCAGCTGTTTACGAGACGCCATTTTGGATTGTTGCCAAATGTCAAAAAGCGCGCGCTCTGAGTGTGTTCTTGTATTCTGTAATTTATATCGTTGCTGTCAAAATTATAATGTCTATTTAGATACCTTCGTATTACGATAATAGGCACTTATGATAAGCACTATATTTAATATGGTAGTTGTTATATAAATAAGATCTGATTTATATAGTATGCCATGAAGTGGGGTTCACTTTGGGGCGTAGGTAGTTCAATGTCAAGATCGATTTGAAGACTTGTGATATGATACCAGATCAAACAAATGTAGAACGGTTTATGCGGTACATCAATAAATCTTATTTTCGTCAGCTGGCTTTGTATGGCTTTATAATTTTCTCTCATCACGCACGACCTGATAGATACCTACCTATATACACAATAATAAATACACAGTCTTATTATGCCTTCAGTTACTTCGACTTGCTCAGTCATGTCAAATCCGATTTGAGAATGAGATAAAAAGGGAGAATTCAGCTGGGTTGAGTAGCATTCGGAAAACTACGTTGAGCCTTCACATATCACAGCTCCTAAAGTCGAAAGTCAACACATTAGCGACCTTCCTGATTTCGCGGATGTTTATGGGTGGCGAAGATTTACTTTCCATCAGGTGACTCGCTTGCTCATTTGTCGTCTCTAGCATAAAAAAAGTCTACACAAGTTCTCGAAAAACCGGTACAAACCCGCACATTGTGAAAATTGGAGAGAACCGGGGCCGGTTTTTTACGAAAATATAAACCTATTTCATTAACTTCAGTTCCCTCTGAGAGAGTGTTCTCGACGACAGTTTACTTAAAAATAATAGACACTGCTTCCTTATACCCGAAGCAGTGAAAAAGCTCTGCTTTTTGAACTTTTAATTTCATTAGTGTGGTATTAATGAATGCCAGTGCGAATATATAACCATAAATATGAAAGAACACAAAAAGGACATTTCTAAGAAGATTCTCCGGTTTTTCTACAAAACCGGTTTTAAAAAACCGGGAGATGAAATTTGTCTCCAGTGTAAGCACTAGGTACACAATAATCGGATTATTAATTAGACGAAGTAAACTGACATATGCAAATGTCAAGTGCCTACTTTTTGACAATTTGCATTTTGCAAGTGTATGGGAATGACACATTGACATCTGTCAATTTACTTCGTCTATTTAAAAATCCGACTATACATAATACAGGGTATATCTGTAAACATTTAAATCCCTTTACCCATGTGTTCTATTACCATTATGAATAAAATTTGTTCTATTCACTTTTGGAAACTCGCATGAAAAAAATTTAACTTTTCTTACAAAGTCGGTCACGTGACCTGGAGCCCAATTCTCGTGCTCGTGACATTTATTTTCATACGACATATATCACTAAAACATAGTTTTTTTGTATGGTTTTCGGGTGATATCCGCCATGTTCTCAAAATATCACAAGCACGAGAATTGGGCTCTTGGTCATTTTGTATGGAGAGTCGAAAACATTATCGGGGATGTAAATGTTCACAGATACACCCTGTCTCTTTGACATCTGTGATCCCACAGGGAATTAGCTGGATGCCAGAAGCTTAAGATCAATCGGAGTGGTGAACATTTGGAAAGGCAAATTAAAGCACGCTTATTAAACAGTTTATTTTAAGAACAATTTCACGAGATGAAAGAAGAAAATAAATGTCATTTCCGTAAATGGTTGCAAAATGGCGGCAGAATCTGTTTGGTGAGAGATTTATTGTGCCAACGTCGAGTGAATTTAAAACACATGTAGGTAGTTATAAGAATGGGCCTGTATTTTTTAATGATAAAGGAAATGACAAAGATACGAAATGTTTTTGGAAGGACTCATTTGAGGTTAATGACATTTGCGAAATGTGACATTTATTTTAAATGAATAATGTGATGAAACAAACATTGGATATTATTTCAAATTCAACATGATTTAACAGCGAATAATGCGAATGCGAAAAATCAAATTAATACATTAGTTTTTTTTTAGATTTTCGCTTTGCATTATAACTTCAATTAATTAAGACGGGGGTTAACACGAAATTTCTTAAGCGTAATATTTTGTATTCACATGACGTTTCGGCTACGTTACAGCCATGATCACAAGCGGAAATCTTAATTAATTATAATCAGAACTAAATACAGACAGCCACACATCCGAGCCAAACGTGTTTGACATTAAGGTGAGAATCGTCTGAAAAAAGTGGATAGTTTTGTACGTTCCTGTCTTTTTATTAGGTAAGTTCGTGATTATTGTGATACGGTTTGTGATTCTGACACTCATCTGGATCTGGAGTGAGTAAAGTAGGTACATCAAAAACGTATCTTTCAAAAGATTTGAACATTTGTGTATCTGGATCAGTGCAGAGATGCGCAACAGTGAAACGCTTCATTTGGAACATCGACTCTCAGATAGATCCGTGATTCATTCCGCTCATTCGGTTCACTCGGATCATTCGGATCATTCAGTTAACATTTGTTGGATCATTCGGCTCACTCAGGCTCGAGCCGAGATCTATTTGAGTTGAATGATACATTCGGAGCGCACATTAAACACTCGAAACAGTGTATCATTTGGCTGAGTCGGATCACTGAGTCGTTTCAGAAAAAAGTTACACACGTCTAAAGTATAAATATAATATAATAAATAAATATATTGGTAAAATAAGTTTATTGGTACACATTGTTACAGCTGGTATCTTAGAAATAGGTACAAGATATTGGCGACATAATAATAAGATACGGTTGAACGTTAACGGCTGTACTAGTTAGGGTTCCGTACCTCAAAAGGAAAAAACGGAACCCTTATAGGATCACTTTGTTGTCCGTCCGTCCGTCCGTCTGTCAAGACCCTTTTTCTCAGGAACGCGTGGAGGTATGATGAAGCTGAAATTTATATCAATTACTCAGGTCTACTGTCCCTTGAAGCTGTGAAAGAATCAAACTTTTAAGCCAAGCCAATCAAAAGATACAGCCGATTATATCGATATTTTCATCAAATTTTCGACACTCGCAAAGGAATCAAAACCTACAGGGTACTTCCCGTAAACTCAGAATCTTGAAATTTGGCATGAAGCATTATCATATAATGCAAATATAGGAAAAATTGCAAAAATCATATTTTTTTAGTTTAATAATATAATAAAAATATTTTAATAAAATGAAATTTACTACCTTGTTTCTCACGAACGAATAAAGATATCAAATTGAAATTTATACCAAATACCTAGGTCTACTGTCCCTTTAAGCTGTGAAAAAATCAAACTCTTAGAAGTTTAACGCGATCAAAAGATACCGGCGGAACCCTCGGTGCGCGAGTCAGACTCGCACTTGGCCGGTTTTTTTTAAAAAAAAACTGTATGACAGTCGTTAGCGCCCTCCATCGAAATTTACAGGTCTAGGTAAGTTATAGCCAAAAATAAAAGTAGATATGTTACATAGTACAGACCGACCACGGTCAGAAGGCACTTCAGTGATATTGTTACGTTACGTCAACGTCAAAACAACATTAGTTCCGACTTTTGCCGCCTGCCAAATAACTGTGATCGAACTGTTACAGCCATCATCAAGCTATTTTCATTTATGCTCAAAATGGCGGCCAGGAAAAATCGATAATCACATGGTTTTTTTTTATGTAATTAGGTAAGTACGTTGATGATCTGTCGATATGTGAAGGTGTCATTCATGGCCGCCATTTTATCAAATAATCAAAATGGCAGATATATAAGTGAGCCGGGTACCACCATAGCCATAGCAAAAAATGGCAAACCACTTTCTCCAATCGACTGTCACATCTTAATACCAAACACATTTTTTTCACTATCAATAGAGGAAATTGGACTGCGGATTGTTAGTGACGTGATGTGTGGCTTAGTGTTGCGGAACTATCGATAGTTGACCTCGATAATAAATCAGACTATCGATGGTATTGCTATTAGTCAAAATTATCGATGCTATCGATAGTATCAATACTAATGATAACGCCAATACTATCGATTGTTTAGTGCCCGACACTATCGAAGTTTTGTGTTTCCTAACAGAATTAATTAAATTAATTTAAATAAAAAGAATTAGTTTTGTACTAACGATAGTCAATGTTTCGATAGTATTGCTGCCTGATTAAATGTGTCCGATACTATCGATAGTATTAGATTTATCGATAGTATTGATCTAATTTTACTATCGATACTATTGACAACTAACAAAACTATCGATAGGCTATCGATGTTATTGACTTTACTTTTACTATAAGCAACACTAGTGTGGCTGTCTGCCATAAACTTATTACTTGACGTAAAAACTGTCTTCTTCGATACAACAGTTCATTAATTCACCATGCCATTCTTACTGAGCCCTGCCCTGCCTGTCACCTGTCATAAAAACACAGTGCTAATGGGGGATAGGTAAAGTTTGCGAAATACTGTGGCCTACAATGAAACAGGGGGCTAATTAAAAAAGACGTTACATCCGAATCGGAGTTTCCCTCTCTTTCACACGCGCTGTGTGTCTCCTTTGTTTGGAAGCGGAAGGTATATTCTCGTTCGTTACAGGACGGCTTCAAATTAGCCACCAGAATTTATTTTATTTTATTTTTTACGTTTCCATTTGACTCGAATGATACATTCGGAGCGAACATTAAATATTCGAAACAGTGTATCATTTGGCTGAGTCGGATCACTGAGTCGTTTCAGTAAATAGTTACACACGTCTACCTCGAAGGTGCCTTTCTACACAGAGTGACCCAGGGTAGGCATCCCAAGTTTATGGTTTCACCTGATCGCTTCGAAAACATTGTAAAAATAACTCCACCGTCCAGATTCCGTGAAAACCATCGTATATATTGGCGAATAGCTTTGTGCGTTCAAAATAGAACCGTTTTGTTTTCGAGACGGCCATCTTTCTTCTGTTTTATGATTCCGCTTTCATGATTATAAACTCGATTACTTACCTCATCACAGCGGGTCATTCCATTCCCATCATCTCGATGTATGGCGGTCTAATAATGTTTTAAAACTTTCTACCACGTACCTCAGTTCTGTGGAACGGTTTGGCTGCGGGAGTATTTCCCGACGGCTACGACTTAGGGACCTTCAAGAGAAGAGCGTACTCTTTTTAAGGCCGGCAACACATTAGCGATCTCTCTGATTTCGCGGATGTTCATGGGCGGCGATGATTAATTTCCATCAGGTGACTCGCTTGCTCTTTTGTCCGCTTGTCGATTTGTCTTCATAAAAAAAAAGATTGCGTCGTCATTTCATCGGAGCCCAGGGTAGGTTTAGGTCTTGATCCAGGTTTGGGCGAGTCTGGTAATTACAATGAAGCGACTGCCGTCTGACCTTCGTAACTCTTAAAAACCAGACCAACCTGTATCACGGTTAGAATCAATTCTCAACTATGGCTCAAGATTTGGACGTAAATGGAAATGACACTTCGAGAAGATAGTACTTCCAAAAGAGTGTGAAACTATTAACAAACACGTAAGTAGCTTCAGGCGGTAGGAGTTCAAAGGTTTTAAAATAGTATCTAGTAGTTTTTATTTGGCCATAGAATTCAGCTATAAAAATTGGTCCAATGTAATATTTTAAGGTGACGGGTAGGGCACACTAGCGACGCCATTTAATTTTTAGCTATTAAACCGGATCTATTTTTCACAAATTCGGGGTTACAACCTCTCGGCAAACACTTATACTATTTATTTAATCACCATGCAAAAATGTTGGGTCCAACGCGTATGCGAAAAATTGATTCACGCCAAAAGCGGCCACTTTCGGCGTGGATCAATTTTTTTTTTCGGCGTAGATACAAAAACGGACCCAACATTTGTATATGGTTATTGAATAAATAGTATAAGTAGTTTCCGAAATTGTTTAAAATAGATCCGGTTTAGTAAAGAAAAATTAAAATCGATAGGCGTCGCTAGTGTGCCCTACCAGTCAACTTAAAAAACACATACGAGATGTGCATATGAAAAAAACCCTTTTCTTCATACATTCGATTATCCGGATTTTCGATTATCTGGACGCCTATTGACAACAATTAGTCCGGTTTATCGAGGTTCTACTGTACCTAGGTTGAACATCCCACAAAGTTCATTGTACCCTTCAAGGAGTCCTAACCCGAAAGTTTCTAAAATAACCTTATTTATTATGTCCCAGAATGTATGCTGTAATTGCAAGTTTCACATCAAAACGTTAGACACAATCTGGACACAAATATCACACGAGCGTTGCACCGGGTCACGTGTCCCAATCGACGCCAGAAATAAACACGAGAGATGTAGTATATGCTAGATTTTATTAAAAGATAAACAGACTGGTGCCAGACAAAATAGGATTAAAATGTTTATTGTGTTGCAAAATGGTCGATTTCGTCCCCCAAAAATATAATTTGATTTGCTTCCACATTTATAATGCGGACGGCTAAGGAATGGAACTCTCTGCCGAGATCTGTTTTTCCTGACCACTATAATCTGGGCATCTTTAAAGCAAGAGTGAACAGGCTTCTTCTAGGCAAACGCGTATCATCCTAGACCTCATCGTCGCTTTCCATCAGGTGCGATTGTGGTCAAGCGTTAGCTTATTAACCAAAAAAAATAATTAAATATGAGATTTAAAACTTTCCCGTTGCATTATACAAATAATAAATGGACACAACGCGGTTATTATTAATGTAAGTACATACTTGTAGTAGCATATACTCACAGCTTGTGACCGCGTTACAACGGTCGTGGTCACAAGCGGAATGGAGGTGCGCGGCGTCGTCTGCTACGCCCGGCTTGTGAATCTTCGGATACCCTCTCAATCAATATATGTGACGTCACTTACATTGACCTGATCCCGAGATAGGTAGCTCAAGCACCTGTGTTACGGATATCAGAACTAATAGCGGAATTACAAATATATACTTATAATACTTAGAAAATACCTAGACCAATACAAACAGACATGTTCATGCACATAAATGTTTGTACTGCGCGGGGATCAAAGCCGCAACCCTTGCACCAGAGGCAGTGTTCACTACCACTGATCCACATGGACCGTAAAATGAATCAGCAGTGGGATTACAAATATATACAAAGAGAATCGTCCCAGTGTCATCATTTTGCAAGAGTAGGACACAGCAACTGACGAATTGAAAGATTTTTTCCAAAATTACTCTATTTTCAGTACTTTATATTGTTCCTGGATTTTTAATAAAATAGTCAACAACGTCATCATCATCATCATCATCATCAGCCCATTTAAGTCCCCACTGCTGAGGCACGGGCCTCCCTCAGTCACGTGAGGGATAATTGCCATACTCACCACGCTTGGCAGACGGGTTGGCGAGGGTTTTGATATAAATGCAGAGTTTTCCTTCTCTGGGTGCTAATGTTCATGGCAGCAGCTTTACCTTAGTCGCCTTTTACGACACCTCGGTAAGAGTGAGGGCGGCCTATTCTACTCTGCCGGGGACCACACGGCCAACAACGGCAGTTAACAACGTAATAAAAACTAAATTAAATAAATTAAAGACTACGAGATTAGTTACATATCTCAACTGCCTCGATAGAGCAGTGGGTAATAGGTCGCAACGCGACGGCTGCCCAAGAAGTCCCAGTTTCGATCTCCGGGGCGAACTTGATTTGTGTATGTAACGCCATGCCACACGTGAGCCACGCCATGCCGCATCGCCAGCCAAGCCAGAGCCAAGCCAGAGCCAAGCCAGAGCCAAGCCAGAGCCAAGCCAGAGCCAAGCCAGAGCCAAGCCAGAGCCAAGCCAGAGCCAAGCCAGAGCCAAGCCAGAGCCAAGCCAAGCCAGAGCCAAGCCAGCGGAAGCAGCCAATTCGTCACTAGAAATTAACCGTCGCTGAATTGACTACATCCGCCGTTATGTTCCCGCCAAGCATCGCCAACAGAAATCCACCGTCGTCAAATGACGACATCCGGTTTATATTTTTCATCGTAGCTCCCCACTACTTTGGGCGGGAAAGATTGTCTTTAAATAGTCAGGGAGCTCATTTCTGGTTGTCATTCTGTATCCTACACTAAATAAGTCGAAACTCTGCTCAAATAGGGAGCGATCTTTAAATAAATAATCTGATCCTGAAAACGGTGCGTTGTTCTTTACCCTTCTGTTTCACTCAGAAGTGGGATTATGAAACGCAGTCGCCCGTTAGTTCGCCCGCATGGGTGGAATCCAGATGGTGAACAAAGCGAAGAAGATGAACATGATTGTTCACCACCTCCAGCAAGAAAATTACTGAAAAGCCTGTTAGAAAATGAAGTCGACAGAGCCATCCGTGACCTTGATCAAGAGACTACATCGTTCGGTCGGGGCAAAAATCATCGCGCAGCATCACTTATCCCGGAGTTTGATCCTGACGGAGAGGACTGCACCGTGTCGGCGTGGTTGAAAAAGATTGATCAGCTTGGAGACATACATAACTGGGACGTCAAGATCAAAGCCTTCCATCTACAGGATAAACTGCGTGGGCAAGCGCGTAAGTGGTACAATCGCCTAGAGGAATACAATTATTCCTGGGAAGACTGGAAACACATGCTACTACGTGTTTTCCCCAAGCATCGTGACTACAGTGCACTGTTAGAAGAGATGATGCAGCGAAAAAAATTGCCTAGTGAGACGATGACAAAATACTATCACGACAAGGTCGCAATGTGTTTTCGTTGTAAATTACCTGATAACGCAACGGTTCCTTGTATCATCAGAGGATTGCCTGCACACCTGCAAGCCAATGCGCGTGCTTTTCAAGGTGAGCGACCAGGCGAGCTGTATGAGGTATTCCTCTGCACACTCGATGACTATCGTGGACCATCATCGGAGAGCAGCCCGTGATAAACTACAACAACGTATCACTAATTGTTAGTGGTGGAACCGCTACGCTGAAGCAAGATCCTGCCTTTATTACCCAAATTGAAACCGCAGAAATTCAGTGTGCCAAGAAAACTTACCGCTAGGTACCTCGATCATCAAAGTCCATGTCCTGGGAAACCGCGAGGACAACGAAGTCTGTACCGCAGCGCGTCACTTCGAGCTTCAAGACGTCGACTACTCGGTGCCTGCTACTTTGCTGCATGTCGCTAAAGAACACATCAAGGTGCTGAACAGTGGACAAAAGGACATCACGTGGGAGGCCGGTCAAGTCATCACGCGTGCCGAGAGCTGTGAAGCACCGAATGTCATCGCCAACGAAACCCTAATCCAGGTCAGTAGCCAAGCCAAGCCTAATTTGCCTAACCTTGTAAGTGAATGCATTGAGTCTTCTTGTTATCCGCCGATAGTATTTTCTGTTTCTCCGGGAAACCTAGATTCAAATCTTACCGATCTCAGTATAGGTGGTGTTTTGGTATCAGATATTAAAATAGGGGTGTTTACTATGGCGGTATAAAACCAGTTTTGCGAGTAATACTTTAGATTTAGGGTGCACTAATTTAGTAAACATGAAAATTAATCGCACGACCGACAAACCTATATATCGCCAGCCATATAGATTGTCACACTGCGAGCCAAATATAGTTAAATCTAAAGTGTCCGAATTGCTAGATGCAGGTATTATTAAAGAATCTGAATCTAACTATGCTGCCCCCGTAATATTGGTAAAGAAAAAGAACGGCGATAGTAGGCTCTGTGTCGACTATCGAGCGCTTAACTCTGTAACAGTAAAAGATAGATACCCCCTACCTCACATCGAAGATCATATTTCAAAATTAGCGGGTAAAAAAAATACTTTACATGCTTAGTTATGTCACAAGGGTACCATCAATTATTAATATCACCCGAAGATACCCACAAAACTGCCGTTATTTGTCAACAAGGTCACTTTGATTTCCTTCGTGTCCATTCGGACTAGCTAATTCACCGGCAGTTTTTATGATACTAATAAACAAAGTCGTAAGCTCCATTGAAAGTAGTGACACTAGTGATCCTAGCAGGTCTCAAAACAAGATCTTAGCCTTTTTAGACGACCTACTTTTGCCGTCCTTAGATTTAGAGACACAGGTATTAAAATGCTGGAACGTGTGCTGCACAAGTTTGAGTCAGAAAACCTTAAATTAAATATGAAAAAGTGTTCGTTTCTACAAAACCAAGTGACGTACTTAGGACACGAAATTTCTCATGATGGGGTACAACCCGCGGAATCCAAATTAGAAGCAGTTTCGAAATTTCCGGTATCTAAAAATGTGCACGAAGTGCGACAGTTTACTGGCTTATGCAGTTATTTCAGAAAGTTTATTTACAAATTTGCTCTCATTGCTCGTCCGTTAACAGACTTAACCAAGAAAAATAATACGTGGCGTTGGGGTAGTGAACAAATAGAGGCTTTTGAAAAACTAAAACAGTGCTTGTGCTCTAAACCTGTATTAGCTTTGTATGATCCGACGTTAGACGTAGAAATACATACAGACGCTTGTAAAACAGGGATTGCGGGTATTTTGTTACAACGACAAATAGATAAAACATTGCGCCCGGTTATGTACTTTTGTCGCGTAACTTCTAAAGAAGAAAGTATGTACCATAGCTACGAGCTAGAAACCCTAGCCGTAGTTGAGTCACTCCGTAAATTCCGTGTGTACATCTTCGGGAAACGTGTAAAATAGTAACCGACTGTACAGCTGTACGGGCTACCTTATCAAAACGCGATATCATCCCACAAATCGCGCGGTGGTGGTTGTCTATCCAGGACTACGATATAAGTGTTGAATATAGACCGGGCGAACGGATGAGGCATGTCGACGCGTTAAGTCGAAACCCTATCGACGCCGTGAACGTGAATCGCCTAGATATGGTAGACTGGTTTTATACGGTTCAATCCCAGGATGAGAGGTTAAAAAATATTATCGAACAGTTAAAGAACGGTTCAGCTAGGCTCGATTTGACAAAAGATTTTGTACTAGTAGATGACCGGTTATACCGAAAAGCTCTTAACGGTAATCGTCTCGTAGTTCCTGCAGCCGCTAGGTGGAAAATAGTACAGATGCACCACGACGAGATAGGACACGTAGGACTAAAACGGTGCACAGATCTATTAAACATGATTTCTGGTTCCCTAAAATGTCTAGGTTCATTCGAAAATACGTTACCGCATGTCTCCGTTGCGCGTACGGAAAAGGTGAATATGGGAAGAAAGAAGGTATGATGCATCCCATGCCTAAACGCTCAGAGCCATTTCGAATGATCCACGTCGATCATCTAGGCCCATATTATAGAACAAAAAAAGGTCATGCTTATATGCTAGTCATTACTGACGCTTTCTCTAAATTTGTTATTGCTGAACCAACGCGTACCGTAAATTCAGTGGAGACCATTAGGGTATTAAAAAGAATATTTAGTCTATTTGGGTATCCCGACAGGATAGTTACAGATCACGGTAAGGCGTTCACGAGTAGATACTTTAAAAAAATCGCAACGGAAAAGCAATTTAAGCATACTTTGACAGCAATCGCATGCCCGCGGGCTAATGGTCAGGTGGAGCGCACTAATCGTACCATTCTTAGCGCGCTACGCGCGACAAACCCCAGCGAAGCAGCAAACAACTGGTCGAATTGTTTACCAGACGTCGTATGGGGTATTAATAATACTATAAACGAAACAACCGGTTACAAACCATACGACTTAATGTTTTCGCGTAGTGGTAGGTCGGTCTGCGACGTGACTATTCCGGGGCGTACAGTCGAGTCTATTCAAACTAAGCGGATTAGTAGCAAGTCGTCGGATAAAACAGGCCAGTGCAAAAATGAAACGTAATTTTGATAAACGCCGTAAGAATAGCCATGTATATAAGAAGGGTGACTTAGTGCTCTAAGATAGGCCCCTACTAGCAGTGCATCAAAAATCAATACCAAATTAGATGACCTATACTCTGGCCCGTATGTCGTAACTTCTGTCGTAGGGAATGATAGGTACAAAATCAAAAGCATTAAGGGATTAAGAGGATAAAAAAAGTTTATGGGATTAGTGTCTGCCGATTTATTTACTGCCTTACCAAAGTGTAGCTTCTGTATCAGATAGTGCCAGTAGTTCTGATGAACAGTTAGAAACCGAAGATTTAATTGACTTGTTGGAGAGCTAACCACATGTATGTGTTCCCATTGCGGGAGCAATTGTTTCAGGACGGCCGATTGTAACGCCATGCCACACGTGAGCCACGCCATGCCGCATCGCCAGCCAAGCCAGAGCCAAGCCAGAGCCAAAGCCAGAGCCAAGCCAGAGCCAAGCCAGAGCCAAGCCAGAGCCAAGCCAGAGCCAAGCCAGAGCCAAGCCAGAGCCAAGCCAAGCCAGAGCCAAGCCAGCGGAAGCAGCCAATTCGTCACTAGAAATTAACCGTCGCTGAATTGACTACATCCGCCGTTATGTTCCCGCCAAGCATCGCCAACAGAAATCCACCGTCGTCAAATGACGACATCCGGTTTATATTTTTCATCGTAGCTCCCCACTACTTTGGGCGGGAAAGATTGTCTTTAAATAGTCAGGGAGCTCATTTCTGGTTGTCATTCTGTATCCTACACTAAATAAGTCGAAACTCTGCTCAAATAGGGAGCGATCTTTAAATAAATAATCTGATCCTGAAAACGGTGCGTTGTTCTTTACCCTTCTGTTTCATGTACTTACCTACGTTTTGGGTAAGAAATCCTTAAGGAGTTTCGAAGTTAGCGGTCTTATACCTCCGTGCCTCGGAAAGCATTAAGCCTAAGTCATGTGTCGGTATCCCTTTCCGGTCGCGTCAAACTTATGTAAGGGAATAGAGAATGTATTTGTGTTTCCGCTCACACTTTTTTTTTATGTGTTAGAGGTGGACAAACTAACAAGCGAGTCGCCTGATGGAAAGTAATTAACGGCGCCCATGAACATCCGCGAAATCAGAGAGATCGCTAATGTGTTGCCGGCCTTTTTAAAAAAGAGTACGCTTTTCTCTTGAAGGTACCTAAGTCGTAGCCGTCGGGAAATACTCCTGCAGACAAATCGTTCCACAGAACTGAGGTACGTGGTAGAATGTTCCGCGAGAAACAAGTGAACGAGAAAACTACTTTTTCTTTATAGAAAGGCCGATCAAGATGACCTCACTCCGCCTGATCCAATGAGGATGACAGGCACAAAAGAACTAAGTACCCATTCACTCTTATTACAAAAAACTGCTCTGATACCGCTTTTAATACTAAACTAGCAAGTTCATGATTATTACGGAATAATGTTAGTTGTTAAATTTTTGTTACAAATCCTCGACTAACCATAGACAACTTAGTACCGCAGGATAGTGTCAAAATTGATCGAATCATCCAGTCATTCGTTCAGTGACATTTCATTTTACATAACCTTATTTTGTTGTCTGAAGTAAAAATGATCGCCTTAGTGATCTCTTGATGGATGTTAATGGGCGGCGATGATTGCTTTCCATCAGGTGACTCGCTTGCTCGTTTGTCGACTCTAGCATAAAAAAAATATTCTAAAGAATGGTTTTTAAGCAATAATAAATTAAAACATTTAAGTACCTAAGTAAGGTTTCCAAGTAATATATGTACATAGGAATTGCTTATATTTTTTAATTTTAATCCCAAAAATACATTAGCCACTTTCTCACGAATAACTTTAGTGTAAAACGGAATGAACTGTCACAGGGATAAGTTGTCATCGAATCGAAATTTTGAGGTTATTATTTTAGTACTCGTTTTAAACTAGGGGTCCGGGGGTTTAACTTAAGTATTAAAGTTGATATACTAAATAACGTTAAACTTAGTTTTGTATTAATGTTTATTCTAGTTCTTCAGTTATTCCCAGAACTAATCATACTACTTATTTTAAACCACGTTTTGGAATAAGAGGGATTGAGTCTGCCATCCTCACCCTGATGGCCTGCTGAGATGCCACTTCACGCCCCGCCAAAAAGATCCCGGATTGACTTGAGCATTATATGATGATATCTTCTTCAATATATGATGGCTGACACATACGTCATACTTGTGAACAGGTGCCACCTTTGGGGACTGGTCCGCTTCGGTTTACCTTTTAATTTGCTTCATTCTATTTTGTGTTGCATTAGACTGTATGACTTGGTATGAGGATAATAAACCATTGTAAAAAAGTTGGCGATTAAAAAGAGTAACTGGCGAGTTTCTTGCCGGATCTTCTCGACCAGAAACAACTTTCAGAGCCGGTGGTAGAATCGCATTATGTTTATTTATTTCTTTAGTATATTTTATGTATCAACATATATATGTATTAACATGTAAATTATACATAAGTACTTATAAATAGTTTTAAGTCATTCAAATGTATGACGATTTGTAAGCCTATGCAAATAAAGAATTTATTTATTTATTTCTTGCACCATATATATACAATATACAAGTTACATAAATATCAAACATAACTATCGTAATACATTATAATTATTATTTATTTGAATTGAATTGAATTTGAATAATATTTATAAAGAGGTAAATCCTATAGACAGCGGCTATAAGCGTTGCCGCTGTCTATAGAATCGTAATCCGAAAACACGAATCGCTTGCGCGCTGTAATCGACACCTAGCGCCATCTATTGGTGTCAAGTGGAACTAATGTGCCGCAACGAAGTGAGGACGGGTCACTAGTCAATAACAATTATATCCTTCGTACGTTGAGATTGGCCGCGTAATCATTTGGTGGATCATTAGTAACATATGTCGAAAGAGATTAGGTGTCATGCCAACCAGGAAATCGGCTGAAATTACCCCAGTTATAAATTTCAGGAACGACGCCTGAACGTATCACCTCTTTACCGTTCGTTCACATTTCTAAAAACGTGTTGAAATCACCGATTCCCCGTTTCAGGATGACGCTGAATCTCGGGCAGTTGGACACGTTTCAATGTTTTTCAGTTTTCAGTCCATTGTTTGGTTTTGGTCTTAAGATCTCTGCCGTTTTAGTGTAATGAATGAGCAGGTGTATAATTACAATTCTCCACAATATAGGTATTTACGGACAGTCACACGTGAAGAGTCAAATTCTCGGGATTTTCGATATGAAAAAACATGGGGGATGTTACATGAAAACCATACAAAAAAAATGTTTTAGCGATATAGCATGTCGTATGATGAAAAAGTATCACTTAAGGTGATTGGCAGGGCACACTAGCGACGCCAATCGATTTTAATTTTTAGCTACTAAATCGGATCTATTTTAAACAATTTCGGGGTTACAATCTCTCGGCAAACACCTATATACTATTTATTGAATACTTATAGCCAAAAGTGGCCGCTTTTGGCGTGAATCATTTTTTTCAAACGGACCCAACATTTGTGCATGGTTATTTAATAAATAGTATAAGTGTTTGATGAGAGATTAATACCCCGAAATTGTTTAAAATAGATCCGGTTTAGTTGCTAAAAATTGCTAGTGTGCCCTACCCGTCATTCACCTTAATACAAACATTGACTACAAACTACCAATTATTTTATGTGATAGGTGGCGGACGTGCAAACGGATCTCCTGATGGTAAGTGATTGCCGCCGCCCATGGACACTCGCGATACCAGTGGAGTCACAAGTGCGCAGCCAACCTTTAAAACCCCCTTTCCCCCGGATTGGGCATCCGGTACGTTTTTTCCGAAAATGGCACATTCCTTTTAAAGCGCACGTTTTTTTAATTCCATGGGATGAACAGGTAAAGAACGCTTCATAGAAAAAACAACAAAACCCGTTTTGCCCAAAAAATCGGGCGGGACAGTCCCACCAAAAACGGGACGTCTGGCAATGCTGAGAGGGACAACGCTCTAATACCTACATTATTTATTTCCACCAATTAGTCTCCTGTCAGCTTTTAATTGCGACTCAATATGTCTTGCTCAAAGTACATAATAAATTTATCAGCTGACACATCGAATCACTCCTCTTCGTATATAAAAGTCGACGGCTGCCAGTTGTCTGTCTGTCAGCATTTGGCGACATGCAGGTCTTTTTTTTTAATACGAGCAGACGGGTCACCTGATGGCTACCGATTGCCGCCGCCTGCAACACCATTCGAGTCAAAGTGAGCAAACAACCAATGTTCGAAACCTGGGAGGTTCAAACGTTGGTGGCTTGAATTGGGCCTCAAGTGTTGGTTGGATTGGGCCTCGAGTGTTGGTTGCATTTGGCCTCGAATGTTGGTTGGATTGGGGCTCGAGTGTTGGTTGGATTTGGCCTCGAATGTTGGTTGGATTGAACCTCGAGTGTTGGTTTGATTGGGCCTCGAGTGTTGGATTGGGTCTCGAATGTTGGTTGGATTGTGCCTCGAGTTTTGGTTTGATTGGGCCTCAAGTATTACTTGGATTGGGCCTCGAGTGTTGGTTTGATTGGGCCTCGAGTGTTGGTTGGATTGGGCCTCGAGTATTACTTGGATTGGGCCTGGAGAGTAGCTTGTATTTGGACCTCGAGTGTTGCTTGGGTTTGGCCTCGAGTGTTTATTTATTATTCAGCTTACAAGAATGCTTACAGACTACTCCAAAGCGAACATGATAATTTATTTTAAAAAAGAAAAGGAAAAAAAAACATTAATTACATATTGAGAGTGTTTCTTGGATTGGGCCTCTAGTGTTGCTTAGATTTGGCCTTGAGTGTTAGTTGGACTGGGCTTCGAGTGTTGGTTGGATTGGGCCTCGAATGTTGTTAGAATTGGGCCTCGAGTTTTACTTGGATTGGGCCTCGAGTATCCTCATACAAAACACAGCGGCGCTGGCGCTGCTACATGGTTGTTTTCTGTAAGGCCGTGGTATCATAGCTGGCCCATTTATGCTGATAATCAATCGATCGTGTTGGTATCTTCTACTTTGCTTGTTGTTTTGTTGTTTATCAAGTCCGCTATAATTTGTAATCGGGGAATCCTAATAATACGTGATAATGATGACAAGTTTGGTACCTCGGCGAAAATCGGCGAGGTATCAAACCGAACATTATAGGTAGATACCAAAATCGCGAACATTGTTTATCAAATTCGCGGTATTTTATCATTAGATAAGTACCTAGTTACATGATAATGACTATGTTTGGTAGCTACGTTGCCGATTTTGGACGAAATACAAAACACACCTCATTCCCTATGTACCTATAAGCTACGAGTAAGGCCCGGGAATCGAAATCGGGACCTCTAGCGCAACCGTCACTACCCATTAACCACTGCGCCACCGGACAACCATACTGACACGTACCTACGGACATAGCCAGCGATAGGCTCAGGGTGGGGCAGTTTTGGACACAGGGTGGGCCAGTCATGAGCTCAGAGTGGGCCAGTTATACCTAGACTCAGGGGGGGGGCAGTCATGGACTCAGGGTGGGCCAGTCATGGGCTCAGGGTGGGGTAGACAATTGACTCAGGGTGGGGCAGTCATGGGCTCAGGGTGGGGTAGACAATTGACTCAGGGTGGGGCAGCCATGGGCTCAGGGTGGGCCAGTCATGGGCTTAGGGTGGGGCAGTTATGGGCTCAAGTTAAGGGCTTCATCTTAGCGTCTAATTATTATCAGTTGCACCCAGAATCCAGAAGTGCATGCTCAGATTCGAACCCAGACCCCACGTATCGAGGGCGCCTTCTTATCCACAGAGCTTTGTCTCTCATCCATCCCTCATCTTTTGTAAACAATGATTTTTTTTTAAGTTCGTACTGTAAATAATAATTTAACCATCATGTTAAGGTGACGGGTAGGGCACACTAGCGACGCGAATCGATTTTAATTTTTAGCTACTAAACCGGATTTTTTAAAACTATTTCGGGATTACGCTCTCTCTGCAAACACTATTTATTAAATAACCATGCACAAATGTTGGGTCCGTGCACAAACGCGAAAAATTGATTCACGCCAAAAGTGCCCGCTTTTGGCGGTAATCAATTTTTCAAACAAACGGACCCAACATTTGTGTATGGTTATCTAATAAATAGTATAAGTGTTTGTCGATAAATTCAAAAAATTCTAAATTCAAAAGTACTTTATTTGCATAGGCTTATATACAGCTCTTACAAATCGTCATACATGAAAAATATAAATTATAAATTAAACATATATGTCGATACAAAAAAATATACTCAGAAATGAATAAATATAATGTGATTCTACCACCGGAATCGGAAAGTTGATTCTGACGAGAAGATCCGGCAAGAAACTCGCCAGTTACTCTTTTTAATCACCAAATTTTTTTTAAGTACAGTATCATGGGTGTGATAGAGTATAACCCCGAATTTGTTTAAAATAGATCAGGTTTAGTAGCAAAAAATTAAAATCGATTGGCGTCGCTAGTGTGCCCTACCCGTCATATTAACTATTTTGTGGCCAAATGTATAACGACGATACCAATGGTATCACTTGGAAACATGTTGTAGAGGTACTTAGGTTAACAAAGTTAAATTGTATTTAATTTTTACATTTCTTCCTTCGTTAAGTCCTATTTGTAATGGCCACAGTAATATCTGCATTCGACCGGAATACATCTTCAAATCCTTGCTTTTAATCTTATTTTGATTTATTATAAGGTAAAGGCACCCTATTCCGAGGGGTTCAAGAAATGGCACCTTATTCCGATGTATTTAGAATAACGGTATTTTCACTCAATTCATCAGATATTTTAGTCTCTAAGGTACTTTGATCGATCAATGACTTATCTATGCATGTTTTTACAAACATAAAAATGATTTGATGTGTGAGCGTTTTAAGCTAAATGGTCAGTTTTACGCTAGCAGCTGACTTGACCGCGCGCTCCATACATTACGGACCATAAGCACGTGAGTAACACGATTTTTTGAATAGCGTTTATATAATAATTGTAGACTATTGTGAGTTTTTGGTAAGATTTCAATTTAAGAAGGATAATATACTTTATCAGAAAACCTTAAAATTCTAGTATTTTTTACTATCAATTAAACAGAAAATAATTGTTAAAAAACCACGGCATTAGGAGCCAAATATTTTCCAGTTCCTAATTACCGAAGTATACCACGCAATTGCAATTTAATAGAGGTATTTTGTTTTTCTGATTTTGAAGTCAGTATTGTGATTCGGAATACAAATCTTAAGTTCTGATCACATTTAGTACAATTTAATTATAAAAATCTTATTACGAGGTACACTAAGAGCTCGAATTTGCTAGTTACAGCAGATATAAGATAGGCTATTTCGGTATTTTTTTTATTCATTGTTAGCACAGAATTTTAAGTAAGCAATGTTTTCCGATATAATCCACTGTATGTATTATGTCTTTTTTTAATAATATTATAATTAAGGAATACTGCATTATAAATTGATCTAAAAATATTGTACTTTTTATCACTCGGAATAAGAAAATTTGATTTAGTATCCCGAAACCCTATTCCGATGTATTTAAATCGGAACAAAGTTATATGAGTTCCTAATTCCGTGGTATCAATATATGTTAAATACAGGATGTTCATAATCTTACTCAATTTATTAACTAAATATTATTGCTACTAAGCATTACATATAACTCTTGTGTGATTTTTGTTAGTAAAAAAATATATTTGCTCTTTTGAATCGAATATAGATACTTGTTCTTATTTATTATTAAAAAACTAACGCTTAGTTGTTTTGTCGTAGATCATGAAGCCGAGAAAAAATACACGGAACAAATCTGCAAAACGCTATTAAAGCAATAAATGATGGCTGTAGCGTTTATATAGTTTCCAGGCGTTATAATATTCCAGAAACGAAATTACGAGACAAATGTGATCAAAAATATTGTGGTGATGTACCCGGCAGAAAAACGGTACTCACAAAGCTCGATACTACATAATAGCTTCTGACCCTAAATAATATGTTATTTAGAAAATATAATATTTTTGATGAAGCCATTCCATAAGTATGATACAGCTACAGGGTATTTTTTTATCGTGTTTCGATTCCCAGTTCAACCGTCTTATTATTTGAAAATCTATGAATGCAGTTTAAATTGTTTTTAAAAATAAAATAATATATATTTTTAAGTGAAGCGTTCTATCTACAATGTGTCATGGCCGTGGGATGTTCTGTATAATATAATAATTAAAGTACATACGGTATGTTTGAGCCATTTATTAGGTTTATAAGAAAAGCGATTGCGACTGATTTGAAAACTAAGAACAATAAATATACTTTATTTTTGAACATGCTGTATCATTCTCCTTATCTCCTTTTTCTTTATAATTTGCTTACTCGGAATTAGGAGCCAAATAAGTCGGAATTCGGTTTTATAATTCGGAATTAGGTCCTTTCGACTTATTTATATTTTTAAATTATTTAATCATTTTAACACACATTCATAGTCTAACTGTCAGTATATTTCAATAAAAAGATAAATAACATTTCTAATAAAAATGTCCAATTCTTAAGGAACAAATAATAAATACTTAATAATGAGTGTTGTATCAAGTTTAGGTAAAAATGCCTCGGAATTAGGTGCCTTTACCTTAATGGTTTATTTAAAGTTGAATAAAAATCAAAAGTCTAATTTACACGTTTCCGAGAGATCGAAACCTTTGTTTAAAAAAAATGGAGTCAAGCAAACATTTCGAAGAGTTTAAAGAAAACCTTGTTACAACTTAATCAAAATTCAAAAGGAATCCAATTATTAGACAGAACATTTGAACAATTTGAAAATCATGTTCCTATTCCAATGGACATAGATGAATCGGGACAGATGGGAAATGGAACAGACCTGAATTTGCAGATGTCGTCAATGTTCCAGCAGTGCAGTCTAATTTTGGAGATGGAACAAAGTTGCCAATTGCGGATTTTCGGATTTTTTTTTACTGTTATCTGATAAATCATTAAAAGATAACTAAAAACTCAAAGTTGAGTAAGCTACATGTATTATTGTTCTTTTTTTTTTAGCAACACAACAAACACCGCTAACATCCATTACCCAGATGGCACGCAAGTACCTAAAGTCGACCAATTTTGATCCTGGGCTCAGTGATAACGCGAGATCCAAATATCGAAGCTTATGTATCCCACAGTATAAGTGCTTGCCGTGTGGTCCCGGCAGAGTAGAATAGGCCCACCCTCACTCTTACCGAGGTGTCGTAAAAGGCGACTAAGGTAAAGCTGCTGGCATAATCATCAGCACCCAGAGAAGGAAAACTTTGCATTTATATCAAAACCCTCGCCAACCCGTCTGCCAAGCGTGGTGAGTATGGCAATTACTCCTTATGTGATTGAGGGAGGCCCGTGCCCCAGCAGTGGGGAATTAAATGGGCTGATGATGATGTGCTATCTATGAATTTTTCGAATCATGAAAATTAGCAACTTCTTAGAATAGAATATAATATTTTTATTTGTGATAAATGTGGTAATTACAATAATTTGCTTCTCACACTTAGCTACACAGTAATAGCATACAAATATTAACACATTACCAAATTTTACAAAAATCTTAGTGGTCTATACGTAAATACAATAATTAAATGTAACGATTCTACAATTATTCAATACACATTATATTTACATTATATTATTTATATTATATCATGGCTTGTCAAATATAAGCAATCATGCAATCGATGTCATTATGTCCCAAATAGTCGTCAACTTTGTAAAATGTTTCATGCAGCAACCATTTTCGTATGACATGTTTAAACTTTGGGAATGACAATCTTTTTACTGAATCGGGAAGTTTGTTTAAATATTGATATTTTGTGAGTTTAAATATTGATATTCATAATATATAATATCATTTGCTATTGCTTATCCATTACCCATTCCGTACCACAGTATGTATGTAGATTTGTCACACATTCAGTTACGTAGTTCGTTCCCTATTTAGAATGAAATCCATCAATGACCTAACACTATGGCCTATATTGATGGCTAATATTAGCCGGCCATCGACCTGTCTGTCGTCGGTCGATGGAAGCCAAATTTATTATGGCAGCTTGTCAATGAAATGTAACACTATATTAGTCACAAAATAACCATAATAAGTACGCAAATTTTCTGTGAGGCCGTAGTATCACTTCGGTCAAATCGGCCCATTCATACCGTGCATGACTCTCCCACGGTAATGAAGGTATTTACCATAAAGAAAATAATTTATGACCACACTTTCAAAACGTCATTACCAAAAAGTTTTTTGACACAAAAGCAAAAAAGTTTAAAAACTAAAACCCGACTACAAAGAAAAAACACGCTCTAAAAGTACGAAACAAGAAAATTGTCTCTGCTGTAATTATTAAAACCTCACCGAATAGGCATTCATTCAAGAAAAGGGTTCGTGAGCATTTTTTGACATCTAATCTTTCCGCATGACTTAATTGCTTATATGTAAGTATATAAATAACATATTATATGTAGTATATTTTTCTTATGTATTTTACTTTTTTGTTTACAGCTATATATTGTATTTATTTAAAATCTACTTTTTAATAATAATTTATTTAAATATATTTATATATATAGGTATGTATATAATGTAGTTATTTAATATTAGTGTTTTTTTTCCTTACTAGTAGCTTCAAATTTTCCTTTCGCCGCACCACTGCACTTTCTGCATGACCCAAAGGTTGACTGGTAGAGAATGCTTCTTGGCATTAAGTTCGCCTTATTGTATCAAAATTTGTGCAATAAAAGTTTTAAATAAATAAATAAATTATTTTACTTATGCTGTATCGCTGTGGTCGTATGCCGCATTGTCGTTTGAATGAATCTGTTTTGCTACAGAATGCGGCATACGACCACGGCAATACGGCATGATAATTTCAGCAGAGACAATTTTCTTGTTTCGTACTTTTTAGAGAGTGTTTTTTTGGTAGTCGGTGTTAGTTTTTAAACTTTATTTTTATTCAACATATTTTTAATAATGTAAATATATATTTTTAATATTTAACATATTTTTATGCAACTAATTAAGAGCTGTGGATTTTGAAAAATAAATAAATACTTGTAAATAAAATGACGAATATAAATAAAAAAAATTTAGACTGAATAGCATTAAGACTGTCTTAGAAATTTAAAGAACTTTTAGACACAAAATCCAAATTTTGTTACGCGGAGCACTGTTAATATTTAACACAATAAAAAACTGAGTCAGCGGAAAATTTTTTTCTTAAAAAAAAACATATTTGAAATGTTTTAAAAAAATTGATATCCCACACACGGTACCTTCTAACATTTTTTTTCAGTTCCTTACCTCAAGTCTACTAGAGGGCGCTGTAGTCAATTTATCGTGACGTCAGGTCGCCTATAACTAGAAGACGATCAAGACGCTTCTAACGACACCTCATTTGTTCAAATATGACTAGTTTAAAAGTAATGAGATGAACAACAATATACATATACATAGGTCAAAATCATAATCTTCCTTTTCGCTTCGCCGTAGTTGGGTAATGAACGGGAAACTGCCAAAACGGCGGCCATCTTTGTTTCCATTTTCACATGTCCTCAAAACCTTGAATTATCAGTATTTATCGTGACATGATGACAGTTTATTTTCAAAGCTATTCGTTTAACAAACAAAGTGCCTTTAAGTAGGTATAGTGGGTGCACCAGATTAATAAATAAATAAAATAAATATTTCACAACATCACATGCATTGATTTGACTCCGAGATAGGTAGTTCAAGCACCTGTGTTACGGATATCAGAATCAACAGCGGGATTACAAATATATAGATACATATAATAATTTTCTTTTGTAAATACATACTTATAATACATAGAAAACACCCAGACCAATACAAACAGACATGTTCATGCACACAAATGTTTGTACTATGCAGAATCGAACCCGCAACCCTTGGACCAAAGGCAGCGTTCACTACCACTGTTCCAAATGAAAAATGAAATTATTTAAAAATTTATCTACTTATTTCATAATTTGTCAATTGGAAGTCTTATCGATTCGAAAACTCATTCACTCACTCACTCTTTTCAGAAAATGTATAAACAAAAGTTAAGATGATATCAAAATTGTCGGTCTGTGTGGACAGCCACACGACGAATTGCTGATAGAGTTTATCTTAGCGATAGATTCTGAACGCTGGACGCCGTGTGGTCCCCGGCAGAGTAGAATAGGCCACCCTCACTCTATACCGAGGTGTCGTAAAAGACGACTAAGGTAAAGCTGCTGGCATGATCATCAGCACCCAGAGAAGGAAAACTCTGCATTTATATCAAAACCCTCGCCAACCCGTCTGCCAAGCGTGGTGAGTATGGCAATTACCCCTCATGTGATTGAGGGAGGCCCGTGCCCCAGCAGTGGGGATTTAAATGGGCTGATGATGATGATGTTGCGGAACTATCGATAGTTTCCCTATCGATAGTTGACCTCGAAAAGCATTCAGACTATCGATAGTATTGCTATTGGTCAAAACTATCGATACTATGGAATATGAGGGTAAGGGAATAGAGAGTGAACTTGTGTTTGCGCACACACTTGAGCGCTATAATATATTTTGCGCACGTGGCTGATCGTTGAGATTGGCCGCCGTAGCCGTAATCGGTTGGAGGTATAGTATACTCTAATTTTTAATTATGCGAACTAAACTATTTTTTTTAATGGCTTGCTGTTGCCCTTACGAGACAACTCTGCCAATGTCAGGTGATTAAAGAGGAACTAAACTAACAGATGCAAACGTCAAGTCCCACATTGCATCTGTCAAAAGTAGCAAAAAAGTATAGCAATGTCACATTGACACCTGGCAGTTAGTGCACATAATTAAAAATCATAGATTCGGCGGGTAGGGCTAAAACAAGCCGCGTTAATACACTTGACATTGGCGGAGACACACGCGCGGCCGTAACCGTGCGCGGGATAACACCATACAAAAAAAAAAAAAAAAAAGCCGCGTTGGCTGATGCAATCCAAAGGCTGAAATTTGTGTCTAGTGGTTTTTAGTGTACAAATTTGGGGTTTATTTGTGCAGTGAAGTACCGCAGTGATCCTAATAATAAGAATCGTTGGATTGTATCGTTTTAAACACTGCTATTGTGTGTCGAGTGAGTTGTCTCGTGACAACTTGCTTAGAGCTGGTAGAGTCCTTAAACCCGCGATTGCTTTTAGAGTGATATCCGCTGAATCCGTAGGTCGATAAAACGTAAAACACCGGCGTTTTATTGAGTGACTGTGACTGTGACTGACTTCGACTGTTGACTACCTACTTATTCTCAATCTTCGGGTAGAGCCAGAATTTACAAAAAAACACAGTTTAGACTTACCAAATCCTGGGAGATGTTTTTCACCTGATGGTAAGCGATTGCCGCCGCCCATGGACGCCGGCGACACCAGTGGAGTCACAAAGGCGCTGTGCGACTTCAACAAAGTTAAAACATGTGAAATTTATCAGCTAACGATAGATACATCAAAACACAAGTCCCAATGCGCCTATCGTTTCGGCGACGGCAACGCAGTTAACACCGCGCACAGCCACACCGAGCGCGCCGCGCCGCCTCTGTCCACACGGACAATGTACAGACGGGCCGCCACGCTTCCAATTCAGCTTTCACCTTGTTGAGTGTGAACAAAGGCGCTGCCAACCTAACCTAACCTAACCCCCTTTTCCCCTGGATTGTGCCTCCGGTACCCTTACTCAAACACAGCACAGTGTTGTTTCACGCCGGTTTTCTGTAAGGCCGTGGTATCACTCCGGTCCAGCCGGGCCATTGATGCCGAAGCGTGGCTCTCCCACGGTCAAACGTGCCAGAGAGAGGTGATGTGTTTGACACACATTTTTTCTCTCGTAATTATGACGTTGTTTGGATGCACTCCAGAAAGTGTTTAGTTGTGAAACCAAGATCGGTTGGTATCTATAGTGATGCGCGTTGAAATGGTAACGAGAAATAACTATATTTTTTAAACATTTGTGCATGGTTATTTAATAAATAGTATAAGTGTTTGCTGAGAGGTTATAGCCCCGAGGTTGTTTAAGATCCGGTTAAGTAGCTTAAAATTAAAATCGATTGGCGTCGCTAGTGTGCCCTAACTGTCACATTAGGAAAAATAAGACATTTACTGAGACCTAGAGCTAAGCTAAAAGTATGTAAAAAGGAAAGTTAAAACAAAGTAAGTCCCTGTGGCAGTGCTGGATCGCGATGGAAATTCGCTGGGCGAGGTAGCTTCCAGGCTTTGGCTCTCCCGTTGACTTCGACTAAACGCTCAGCTAAGTCTCGGAAGGAGGAGTTGGAACCCTACGGGCCCAGTGTTTCAACACCGAAAGCTACAAAGTGGTAGCTACCGGATAGATGCCTATAATATTTCACAACATCACTTACATTGATCTGACTCTGAGATAGGTAGCTCAAGCACCTGTGTTACGGATATCAGAATCAACAGCGGGATTACAAATATATGTATACATATAATAGTTTTCTTTTGTAAATACATACTTATAATACATAGAAAACACCCAGACCAATACAAACAGACATGTTCATGCACACAAATGTTTGTACTGTGCAGAATCGAACCCGCAACCCTTGGACCAAAGGCAGCGTTCCCTACCACTGTTCCAAATGAAAATGAAATTATTTAAAAATTGATCTACTTATTTCATAATTTGTCAATTGGAAGTCTTATCGATTCGAAAACTCATTCACTCACTCACTCTTTTCAGAAAATGTATAAACAAAAGTTAAGATGATATCAAAATTGTCGGTCTGTGTGGACAGCCACACGACGAATTGCTGATAGAGTTTATCTTAGCGATAGATTCTGAACGCTGGACGCCGTGTGGTCCCCGGCAGAGTAGAATAGGCCACCCTCACTCTAACCGAGGTGTCGTAAAAGGCGACTAAGGTAAAGCTGCTGGCATGATCATCAGCACCCAGAGAAGGAAAACTCTGCATTTATATCAAAACCCTCGCCAACCGTCTGCCAAGCGTGGTGAGTATGGCAATTACCCCTCATGTGATTGAGGGAGGCCCGTGCCCCAGCAGTGGGGATTTAAATGGGCTGATGATGATGATGTTGCGGAACTATCGATAGTTTCCCTATCGATAGTTGACCTCGAAAAGCATTCAGACTATCGATAGTATTGCTATTGGTCAAAACTATCGATACTATGGAATATGAGGGTAAGGGAATAGAGAGTGAACTTGTGTTTGCGCACACACTTGAGCGCTATAATATATTTTGCGCACGTGGCTGATCGTTGAGATTGGCCGCCGTAGCCGTAATCGGTTGGAGGTATAGTATACTCTAATTTTTAATTATGCGAACTAAACTATTTTTTTTAATGGCTTGCTGTTGCCCTTACGAGACAACTCTGCCAATGTCAGGTGATTAAAGAGGAACTAAACTAACAGATGCAAACGTCAAGTCCCACATTGCATCTGTCAAAAGTAGCAAAAAAGTATAGCAATGTCACATTGACACCTGGCAGTTTAGTGCACATAATTAAAAATCATAGATTCGGCGGGGTAGGGCTAAAACAAGCCGCGTTAATACACTTGACATTGGCGGAGACACACGCGCGGCCGTAACCGTGCGCGGGATAACACCATACAAAAAAAAAAAAAAAAGCCGCGTTGGCTGATGCAATCCAAAGGCTGAAATTTGTGTCTAGTGGTTTTTAGTGTACAAATTTGGGGTTTATTTGTGCAGTGAAGTACCGCAGTGATCCTAATAATAAGAATCGTTGGATTGTATCGTTTTTAACACTGCTATTGTGTGTCGAGTGAGTTGTCTCGTGACAACTTGCTTAGAGCTGGTAGAGTCTTAAACCCGCGATTGCTTTTAGAGTGATATCCGCTGAATCCGTATGTCGATAAAACGTAAAACACCGGCGTTTTATTGAGTGACTGTGACTGTGACTGACTTCGACTGTTGACTACCTACTTATTCTCAATCTTCGAGTAGAGCCAGAATTTACAAAAAAACACAGTTTAGACTTACCAAATCCTGGGAGATGTTTTTCACCTGATGGTAAGCGATTGCCGCCGCCCATGGACGCCGGCGACACCAGTGGAGTCACAAAGGCGCTGTGCGACTTCAACAAAGTTAAAACATGTGAAATTTATAAGCTAACGATAGATACATCAAAACACAAGTCCCAATGCGCCTATCGTTTCGGCGACGGCAACGCAGTTAACACCGCGCACGCCACACCGAGCGCGCCGCGCCGCCTCTGTCCACACGGACAATGTACAGACGGCCGCCACGCTTCCAATTCAGCTTTCACCTTGTTGAGTGTGAACAAAGGCGCTGCCAACCTAACCTAACCTAACCCCCTTTTCCCCTGGATTGTGCCTCCGGTACCCTTACTCAAACACAGCACAGTGTTGTTTCACGCCGGTTTTCTGTAAGGCCGTGGTATCACTCCGGTCCAGCCGGGCCATTGATGCCGAAGCGTGGCTCTCCCACGGTCAAACGTGCCAGAGAGAGGTGATGTGTTTGACACACATTTTTTCTCTCGTAATTATGACGTTGTTTGGATGCACTCCAGAAAGTGTTTAGTTGTGAAACCAAGATCGGTTGGTATCTATAGTGATGCGCGTTGAAATGGTAACGAGAAATAACTATATTTTTTAAACATTTGTGCATGGTTATTTAATAAATAGTATAAGTGTTTGCTGAGAGGTTATAGCCCCGAGGTTGTTTAAGATCCGGTTAAGTAGCTTAAAATTAAAATCGATTGGCGTCGCTAGTGTGCCCTAACTGTCACATTAGGAAAAATAAGACATTTACTGAGACCTAGAGCTAAGCTAAAAGTATGTAAAAAGGAAAGTTAAAACAAAGTAAGTCCCTGTGGCAGTGCTGGATCGCGATGGAAATTCGCTGGGCGAGGTATCTTCCAGGCTTTGGCTCTCCCGTGACTTCGACTAAACGCTCAGCTAAGTCTCGGAAGGAGGAGTTGGAACCCTACGGGCCCAGTGTTTCAACACCGAAAGCTACAAAGTGGTAGCTACCGGATAGATGCCTATAATATTTCACAACATCACTTACATTGATCTGACTCTGAGATAGGTAGCTCAAGCACCTGTGTTACGGATATCAGAATCAACGGTGGAATCACTAATATATACCGTTATTTTTTATCGTTTACATCCTGAAAACCTCATAATAGGTAGGTATTGTGAATGAAGTCCATTTAGCATGTTAGATCAACAATATAAGCGAAAAACTTAACGGAACTTAAAATAATTCTTACCGAAAACTTAGGTACAAATTGTTGGTCCGACCCGGGGAGCGAACCCGGGACCTCTTGCGCAGCCGTCGCTTTAAAGTGCGATCCACTAACCACTGCGCCACCGAGGCAGTCATAGAGAAATATTAAGAAACTACTACTAAGGTTTGTAAGAATGATATTTATAATGCACAATATTTGACAGGGGGCAATCTATGTGCGTATTTCTACCATTACCATCTGCTCGGCGGTGAGGGAAAACTTCGTGAGGAAACCTGCACGTTTCAGAAAAAGTTTGTGAAACGTGTAACCATGATTCAGTTGGTCAGGGTTGCGAAGGTCAGACGGCAGTCACTTTATTGTAATTACCAGACCCCCCAATCCTGGATCCTGGTCCAAACGAACCCCGGGCTCCAAAACGACAGCTTTGGACGCAACCGGGAATTACACGCTAAGATGAAAAAGAATATCTGACAGGGGAGTAAAATCTCGGAACAATGACAGGTTAACTAACCTCTAAGTTTGAGCGTTAGGCCATTGCAAAATGTATATTTTTAGTTATAACTTCACGAAAATCGAATTAAAATTACTCGAATGATTCTAGATCCCATCACTACAGGGGTAGGTATATCTTCAGAATGCGATTAAATAGGAAAGCAGGTCGGTATGTGAGGAAACATTCGGACTATCAAGTTTTTATGAGTTCAAAATCAGCAGCGATTTCTCACGTAGATAAAATTAACCGTTTGTATATATACTCACCATCTCAGAGTGTCAAAAGCTGTCGCTTTGGAGCCCAGGGCGCGTTTGGACTATGATCTAGAATAAGTAAAGTCTGGAATTGGACAATACGACAAAAAAACATTTTTAATACGCTTTTCGAATGAAGAAAGAAAAAAAAATGACCCATATTTTTAAGTTTTCATTTAATGTGTACTTTTATTGAAATGTGCCGGAAGTGGGCTGAGGCTCAATGTTTTGTGATGTCGGTGCTATCATCGTCAGCCCATTTAAGTCCCCACTGCTGGGGCACGGGCCTCCCACAATCACATGAGGGGTAATTGCCATACTCACCACGCTTGGCAGACGGGTTGGCGAGGGTTTTGATATAAATGCAGAGTTTTCCTTCTCTGGGCGCTGATGATCATGCCAGCAGCTTTACGTTAGTCGCCTTTTACGACATCTCGGTAAGAGTAAGGGTGGCCTATTCTACTCTGCCGTAGACCACACGGCTAAATGGCTGGAATTGGACAATACGACAAAAATCATTTTTAAACGCTTTTCGAATAAATAAAGAAAAAAAAAGTGACCCATATTTTTAAGTTTTCATTTAATTTGTACTTTTATTGAAATACATATTATGCCGGAAGTGGGCTGAGTGCTATATGTACAATAATGTCACTAAAACAGTCTTTTTGTATGGATTTCAGAAGCCCAATTCTCGTGCTCGTGATATTTTGAAAACATGGCGGATATCACCTGGAAACCATACAAAAAGTGATTTGTTTTCAAAATATCACGAGCACAAGAATTGGGGTCCAGGTGATATCCGCCATGATTTTCAAAATATCTGCATTTATTTTTATACCACATAGGTATAACACTAAAACATAGTTTTTTTTGTATGGTTCTCAGGTGATATCCGCCATGTTATTCGCAAGTCATATCCTTGTTTAACGTTTGGTTTTTTATACCTTTTTTTTTAATTAAACAACGTGAGCAAAAGCGAATTATTAATTTGTCACGTCACAGGAGGATTTATACAATTTATTTTTTACAATTTATTTTACTTTAAAATGCGACCCACTAACCATTGCGCCACCGAGACAGTCAAACAAATTACGCTACTGTATCAAATAAGTTACCTATAAGTTCATTTCACATCACTTCATTTTCCTTAATATTCTTTAGCTTGGTTTTTATCAAAAACCAGCATGCGAAAACACGTGACATTTAAAAGCACCCATCCGCCATCTTTTTTCCCAAACTTTCGTACCGTAGACAGATAGAGATGTATCATTAAAATTAATAGTCGAGCGAGTGTTTGGCTGGCAAAAGCATAAGATTTAATCTTTGAAGCGCGCAGTTCGGAAAAAACATATAATATACATAGTCATGCAATAACACTATTTGAGAAGGTAAACAAAATACGACTTGGTCTTTCCGGCAGTTATTTTGATGTATAGGTTATACCTACATAATCTCTTTAAATAAGGTAACTAACAAGTGGAGTCCTCACTTCGTGTCGGGATATTAGTTTAACTTTATTTTAATAGATGTCGCTAGGTGTCGATTACATCGCGCAAGCGTTTGGTATTTTCAGATTACCTATAAGCGTTGCCGCTGTCTGTAGGATTTAACCCTTTATAAAGAGTATAGGTAGACTACCTAAATTTAGATTACCAATTCTGTGTAAGGGTTGGGAAGGTCAGACGGCAGTCGCTTCATTCTATATTACCAGACTTCCCGAATTAGTGTTGCGGAACTATCGATAGTTTCCCTATCGATAGTTTACCTCGAAAATCATTCAGACTATCGATAGTATTGCTATTGGTCAAAACTATCGATACTTTCGATAGCAAAATTTTATCCATACGTCAATATTACTAGTAGCGCAAATACTATCGATTGTCAAAAACTCAAAGTCAAAAGATTCTTTATTTGCTTAGGATTATACACAGCAATTACAAATCGTCATACATTAACATCTTTTGAAACTGTTAATAAGTATAATAATAATTTACATGTAATTATACATATATATGCCGATACATAAAATATAATAAGAAATAATTAAACATAATGCGATTCTAACACCCGCTCGGAATGTTGTTTCTGGTCGAGAAGATCCGGCAAGAAACTCGCCAGTTACTCTTTTTAATCGCCAAATTTTTATACAATGTTTTATCGATACTATCGATAGTATCAATAGTTACCGGCGGTCGGCTATCAATGTTCTCCACACAGATCGGTCCTGTGCCGCCCGCATCCAATGGATTCCCGCGAGCTTCACCAGATCGTCGGTCCACCTTGTGGGGGGCGCCACGACTGGGACTACTTGTACGTGGCCTCCTCTCGAGGGCCTTTCCGCCCCAACGGCCGTCTGTTCTCCTCGCTATGTGCCCTGCCCATTGCCACTTGAGGCATGCAATCCTTTGGGCTATGTCTGTGACCTTAGTTCTCCTGCGGATCATCATTTCTGATACGATCACGCAGGGAGACTCCGAGCATAGCCCTCTCCATTGCTCTCTGGGTGACTTTGAGCCTCCTTAATCGGCACATTGTAAGCGGCCACGTTTCGGTTCCGGATGTCATCACTGGCTATGTCTATAGTCGGCTATGTATCGATAGTATTGCTGGCTGATTAAATGCGTCCGATACTATCGATAGTATCGGATACTAAACAATCGATAGTAGTAGCGTTATCAATAGCTAATGATCTAATTTTACTATCGATACTACTAATATCAATACTATTAAAAAACAGCAATAATATCGATAGACTATCGAATCTAACACCATCCCTAATTCCCGATCATGGTCCAAGCGTACCCACAGCGAGAGCTTTGGACGCAACTGGGAATTGTTATCTAATTAAGGTGACGGGTAGGGCACACTAGCGACGACAACCGATTTCAATTTTTAGCTACTAAACCGGATCTATTTTAAACAATTTCGGGGTTACAACATCTCGGCAAACTTATACTATTTATTAAATAACCATGCACAAATGCGGATCCAACACTTGTACGCGAAAAATTGATTCACGCTAAAACATTTGTGCATGGTTATTTGATAAATAGCATAAGTGTTGTGATCACCAATCCGCATTTGGCAAGCGTGGTGATTGAGCATAATCCCATCATAGTAGCGATGACTTGATTTCTTTGAAGGAGGCCTTTGCCCTGTAGTGGGACAGTTATAGGCTGATACTTTTATAGTAAATCTTTAATAAGTTTATAAATAGTTTAAAACAGAAAGTAAATCATGAAATTATCTTTTTTGTCTTTATTGAAAAAAATAAATGCAAACGTAATTATAAAACGTTAAGAAATTGTGCTTTTTAAACAAAGATCAAAATCATCAAAATCAAATAATTCTTTACTTGCATAGGCTTGTACACAGCACTTACAAATCGTCATACATTTGAATGATTTAAAACTATTTATAAGTACTTATGTAATAATTTACATGTTAATACATATATATTATGTTGATACATAAAATATACTAAAGAAATAAATAAACATAATGCGATTCTACCACCGGCTCGGAAAGTTGTTTCTGGTCGAGAAGATCCGGCAAGAAACTCGCCAGTTACTCTTTTTAATCGCCAACTTTTTTACAATGGTTTATTATCCTCATACCAAGTCATACAGTCTAATGCAACACAAAATAGAATGAAGCAAATTAAAAGCTTAATATGAGGTAAACCGAAGCGGACCAGGTCCCCAAAGGTGGCACCTGTTCACAAGTATGACGTAGTGTCAGCCATCAATTCACTCAACCATATTAGAGGGAATGTAATGACCCGCCACATAACGCCACCACCTCTGAGACAATTGAGTGAGCATGACTACTTAGGTTCCCCTCATAGGTCACAGAGTACTTAATCCAATACTAATAAACTGCAGGACGAGGTGTACAATAGTAGGTGGTTAGCATCTTGTCAATTGTTTGATTAATCAATACTAATCAATTTGTATACAATAATAAATGCTGCTAAGCCTTATTTATTAAAATTGATTAATTATATAATAATAGAGATTTCAGTAAATTTTTATAAAATTACTACATGTGTGCAGGCACGGAGGTCATTATGTCCACGAATCCTTATCATTTAAGTAATCTACAAGAGAAGAAAGATTGATAAATTCAATGACCGTTGTTATAAGGTTAAGTACTCGAATTTTGTTGAAGTGTCAAATGTGACCTTTTATTTTGGCCCAACTGTAAATACCCACATTGGATAAACACAATATGTTTATCCAATGTGGGTATTTACAGTTGGGCCAAAATAAAAGGCACACAAAACACAATATGTTTATCCAATGTGGGTATTTACAGTTGGGCCAAAATAAAAGGCACACAAAACACAATATGTTTATCCAATGTGGGTATTTACAGTTGGGCCAAAATAAAAGGTCACATTTGACACTTCAACAAAATTCGAGAACTTAACCTTATAACACATTGGATAAACACAATATAGTTACAAACCTCTGCGTTGTTATAAACATAAAGTTGTTGGCGGCGGTTGAGGACCGTCTGTCATGTCTGTCAATCTGTCTTTCCGCACCTCTTAACCGTTTCGTTGCTAAGATATTCCGATACCTTGACCCGGCTTTCTGTTACTTCTCTTAAGGCGACGGGTAGCCTAACTAGCGACATCATTCGTTTTTAATTGTTAGCTACTAAACGGTATCTATTTTAAACAATTTCGGGGTTACAACCTCTCTGCAAACACTTATAAAAGTATCAGCCTATAACTGTCCCACTGCAGGGCAAAGGCCTCCTTCAAAGAAATCAAGTCATCGCTACTATGATGGGATTATGCTTAATCACCACGCTTGCCAAATGCGGATTGGTGATCACAACTATTATACTATTTATTAAATAACCATGCAAAAATGTTGGGTCCGTTTTCGTACGCGAAAAATTGATTCACGCCAAAAGTGGCCACTTTAAGCGTGAATCCTGCGCGAGAAATTGTTTATAATAGATACGGTTTTGTAGCGAACAATTTAAATCGAATGATGTCGCTAGTTAGGCTACCCGTCGTCTTAATCATGTTTTAGATTTTAGGCTTTATTAAGTGGGACAACTCATCAGGAAAAAAATCAAGTGATATTTTGACAAAGTGTGTAGTCAACAGTCGAAGTCAGTCAAAGTCTCAGTCACTCAATAAAACCTAGGTGTTTAGCGTTTTTATCGATATAGGTACGGATTCTGCCGAGACTACTCTTAACGAAATCGCAGGTTTTAAGACCCTATTAGGTCCAAGCAAGTTGTCACGAGACAACGCACTCGACACACAAAAGCAGTGTTAGAAAAGATACAATTAAATGATTCTTATTTTAATATCACTTTTGGGCACTTCACTACACAAAACTATACCAAATTTGTACACTAAAACCACTAAATACTAATTTAAAACCTTTGAATTACATCAGCCGATACTACGCGTACTACTACCCTCGGCCTCCGCAGAATCCATTTTCTTTTTACCCCCTTATTACTCGCTACTTTCAAATCGCGAACTGAGTATAGTCATCGTCATCGTCAGCCCATTTAAGTCCCCACTGCTGGGGCACGGGCCTCCCTCAATCACGTGAGGGGTAATTGCCATACTCACCACGCTTGGCAGACGGGTTGGCGAGGGTTTTGGATATAAATGCAGAGTTTTCCTGCTCTGGGTGCTGATGATCATGCCAGCAGCTTTACCTTAGTCGCCTTTTACGACACCTCGGTAAGAGTGAGGGTGGCCTATTCTACTCTGCCGGGGACCACACTGGCACGAGTATAGTGCCGGAACAAAATTCGTGCCAGCATCATTTAACATTGCGCGTTGGAACGGGATGACATGAGTTTTAGTACGGTAATAACGTTTAGATCGATTCTGGCGGTAGGTTTTAAATTAGTATCTAGTAGTTTTTACTGAACAAATTTGGTGTTTATTTGTGCAGGAAGTGCCGCGAAGTGATCCTGATAATAAGAATCGTTGGATTGTATCGTTTTTAACACTGCTATTGTGTGTCGAGTGAGTTGTCTCGTGACAACTTGCTTGGACCTAATAGAGTCTTAAAACCCGCGATTGCTTTTAGAGTGATATCCGCTGAATCCGTAGGTCGATAAAACGCAAAACACCGGCGTTTAATTGAGTGACTGTGACTTTGACTGACTTCGACTGTTGACTACCTATTTATTCTCCTTAAGTTACTTGACATTGGTTAGATAATATCTTCAGGTAGAACTTAGATGGCGCTTTATTTAACTATTTTTTTTTTATTTCACAACATCACATACATTGATCTGACTCCGAAATAGGTAGCTAAAGCACCTGAGTTACGGATATCAGAATCAACAGTGGGAGGGATTACAAATGTATACTATATAATACTTTTCTTTTGCAAATATATACTTATAATACATAGTAAACACCCAGACCAATACAAACAACATGTTCATGCACACAAATGTTTGTACTGTGCGTGGATCGAACCCGCAACCCTTGCACCAGAGCCAGCGTTCACTATCACTGTTCGTACGGGTCGTCGTCCGATTTAGAGGTGGTAAACTATTTTTAGCAGTTAATTTTAGCAAAACAAACATAGATCCCATGAAATCCGTATCGTCACTTTCATTAAAGCTAAAATTAGCCGTTCGACTGTATACGAACAGACAGTGTGTTTCTTGAGAATTGTTTTCCGACAGTAAATGTCATTGAGCGAGTAACGTGTAGGCACTTCGGGTATATTTATCCGTAAACCCTTTTAACTACGTGCCACGTTTCATGAAAACGTAGAAGAAAACACTTATACTATTTATTTAATACTTATATGTATATACCGATGTGTGGCAATCCGTACAAGTATCTGTTTTGTTTGTGCAATAAGAAATCCGACCATAAACATTTTATATAAAGTATTGCCGCCTGTCAGAGCATGTTATGACTAGTAGCCTCAAAATGTTATCCGATAGTTTTTACTTATTTTTACGTTATTTCAAACCTAACTTAAAAACTATACTCCGTGAAAATAATTAATACAGCATTTGATAAACCACTAAGGTTACTGATGATGCTGCCTTCTGTATCGATACATGAAAAGTCCTTACATTTACATGTCACTCGCCCACTCATGGACAGATGAGGGAGAGTCCCAGGAGTTTTAGTCGGTATCCCTCTGGCCGGCTTCCAGTTAGGAGAAGTTGTCGCCAGAGTCCCACATAACCCATCCGTTTACAGACGGATGGGTATCCGTAACGCATTTCTCGTGGGTCACCAAAAAAAAGGTAAGTCTTCATAACGAAAGGCAAAGTGGCTCCCAGATGGTTTATTCCCGCTGTCCACCCTCTGCTTATTTCCCCCGGGTGGACAGTGAAACAATTATTAAAAAAAATCCCGCTGTCCACCCCTCCAGTGTGGACAGTGACCAATTGTTAAAAAAAATCCCGCTGTCCACCCCTTCTTGGTTTCAAAAGGGGGTGGACAGCGGGAATTTTTTTAACAATTGTTTCACTGTCCACCCGGGGTGGACAAGCAGATAGTGGACAGCGGGAATAAACCCTCCCAGATATCTAGTAGTGTATATCTATCTACATATCTATTAGATTTTTAACCTGCTTTCATTGGGAAGATTGTTTTTATTTTTTTTTATTGCCGCTTGACCACAATCTCACCTGTCGGAGACGATGAGGTCTAGGATTGCCTAGAATATGCCTGTTCACTCTGGCCTTACAGACCTCAGCAAGGAATTCCATTCCTTAGCTGTCCACATTATAAATGTGGAAGTGAGTTGCATCGTAAACTATGTCCCTCTTATTCCAAAACTTGGTTTAAAATAAGTAGTGCGATTAATTCTGGGAATAACTGAAGAACTAGAATAAACATTATTACAAAAGTAAGTTTAACGTTATTTAGTATATCAACTTTAATACATAAGTTAAACCACGCAGACCCCTAGTTTAAAATGAGTACTAAAATAATAACCTCAAAATTTCGATTCAGTAACCATGACCACTTATCTCTGTGACAGTTCATTACGTTTAACACTAAAGTTATTTGTGAGAAAGTGGCTAATTTATTTTTTGGATTTAATCCCAAAAATAAAAGCAATTCCTATGCATATAACTTGGAAACCTTACTTTGGTAAATATTTTAATTTATTGTTGCTTAAAAACCATTATTTAGAATTTTTACTTCAGACAACAAAATAAGCTTATGTATAATGAAATGTCACTGACCGAATGATTGAATGATTCGATCAATTGTGACACTATCCTGCGGTACTAAGTTGTCTATGGTTAGTCGAGGATTTGTAATAAAAATTTAAGAACTAACATTATTCCGTAATAACTATGAACTTGCTAGTTTAGGATTAAAAGCGGTATCAGAACAGTTTTTTGTAATAAGAGGGTATAACTTTTCTTAAAACAGGTGTTAAGTACCTCTTATTAAAGCGTTTATTTTCGTTGATAGTCCGAAGGTTGGCTGATCGTTTTTGGCACAAAGTTTATAAAGTTTTGTTGTGTTTTGAAATCACAAATCTTGTGCTATAGAATTTATTGAGATAAATAATACGGTAAGATGTTTTTTCGCAACGAAGAATAAAAAAAAATAATGCCCAATTTTTTAAACAAAATGGTCAGAAAATTGAAAATCCAATCCATACACCAGGTTTGTTGTAGAAAAATCGGCAACATACCTACCGGGCTAACTCAGTGTCATTGCCAGTTGCATTCCGTGGCTTTGGAGCCTGGAGTTAGCTTTTAGTCAATCCAGGAATTGGTAAGTCTGGTAAATTACCTACACAAGGGTAAAGTACTGCTGTCTGACATTCACAATTCTTAGACTATTGAGCAAAACCTGGATGCTGGATGGATTTAAAAAGTAACATCACTCCATAAAAGTTATTTTGAAGAGATCTTTATTAACTATAAAACCGCCAAGATCTGTTTACGAGATTTATTATATAGTTAGCATCAGTTCTGCAACCTTTTTTGTGATAAAGAGTATTTTGTATTTAAAAATTAGTCTCATAAATAAGTAAGTATATAAAAATAAAAATTGGTTTATTGCTCTTAACCATAGATTTTAGCAAATTGTAGCTATAGTATTGTGTTAGCAATTGGTAAGTGTCTCAGCATGTGCTGGACCAGGTGGTTACCCAGTGTTATGCGAGAAGTTCAGTCATGAGGGCTATAAATTGAATAAAAATAAATCATAGTACAAATATCGAAATCATTAGTAGTGCGCTCAAAACTTAACCTTTTTAACAACATAAATCTGTATAACACAAACATTTCTAATTCAAGCCAGAAAATCAGGAAGTCATAATTCCACACGACACCAAAAGAGAAAAAATACTTACTTACCAATATAATATCATATCCACACACACAAAAAGTTAGCAACAAAACGCAAAAAAAAACACTGCTAAATCACGACGCGACGAAACGCGAATTCAAATATTCGAAATTCGAATCTATTTTTAAAATGGCGGCCAGCGTGCGACGCGCGCTCTGCCTGACCAACGTCTGGACTGGGATATTATTATGGTTTTGGACGGAGTAGGTAATTCGGGATTGTCGAAATATAAGATTACTAGTGTTGGCACGGTTTGTCGATGCGTGAGGGAATCGAGGGGATTTGGACTTTAGCTCGAGAGAAATGTTGGACAAAGGATCATCTTAAAACTTAAGTAAGTATGTAATAGTAGACGTGTGTACCTCTTTACTGAAACGACTCAGTGATCCGACTCAGCCAAATGATACACTGTTCCGAATCTCCAATGTTCGCTCCGAATGTATCATACGACTCAAATGGATCTCGTGGTCAATCGGTACGCGGTAGTAATCTCGCTCCCTGATGCGGTTGAGCCGAATGATCCGAATGATTCGAGTGAGCCGAATCAGCTGGGCAAAGACCAGAGTGGCCATTTCATCACAAGTCATATTGCCAGAATAAAGCAAAGCGCCGCGTGGGGTAAAAACCACAGTGGCCATTTCATCACGTGTAGGGTGAAGACTAGAGTCACAATTACACCACAATTCATATTGCCAGAATAAAGTGTAGCGCAGCGTAGAGCAAAGCCCGGAGCAGCCATTTTCTAACAGTCATATTGCCAGAATAAAGTGTAGCGCCGCGTAGAGCAAAGCCCGGAGCAGCCATTTTCTAACAGTCATATTGCCAGAATAAAGTGTAGCGCCGCGTAGAGCAAAGCCAGGAGCAGCCATTTTCTAACAGTCATATTGCCAGAATAAAGTGTAGCGCCGCGTAGAGCAAAGCCCGGAGCAGCCATTTTCTAACAGTCATATTGCCAGAATAAAGTGTAGCGCCGCGTAGAGCAAAGCCCGGAGCAGCCATTTTCTAACAGTCATATTGCCAGAATAAAGTGTAGCGCCGCGTCGAGCAAAGCCCGGAGCAGCCATTTTCTAACAGACATATTGCCAGAATAAAGTGCTAGAGCCGCGTCGAGCAAAGCCCGGAGCAGCCATTTTCTAACAGACATATTGCAGAATAAAGTGTAGCGCCGCGTCGAGCAAAGCCACGGAGCAGCATTTTTCTAACAGTCATATTGCCAAAATAAAGTGTAGCGCCGCGTAGAGCAAAGCCCGGAGCAGCCATTTTCTAACAGTCATATTGCAGAATAAAGTGTAGCGGCGCGTAGAGCAAAGCCCGGAGCAGCCATTTTCTAACAGTCATATTGCCAGAATAAAGTGTAGCGCCGCGTAGAGCAAAGCCCGGAGCAAGCCCATTTTCTAACAGTCATATTGCCAGAATAAAGTGTAGCGCCCGCGTAGAAGCAAAGCGCCCGGAGCAGCCATTTTCTAAACAGTCATATTGCCCAGAAATAAAGTGTAAGCCGCGTAGAGCAAAGCCCGGAGCAGCCATTTTTTAACATCATATTGCCAGAATAAAGTGTATGCGCCGCGTAGAGCAAAGCCCGGAGCAGCCATTTTTTAACAGTCATATTGCCAGAATAAAGTGTAGCGCGCGTAGAGCAAAGCCGGAGCAGCCATTTTCTAACAGTCATATTGCCAGAATAAAGTGTAGCGCCGCGTAGAGCAAAGCCCGGAGCAGCCATTTTCTAACAGTCATATTGCCAGAATAAAGTGTAGCGCCGCGTAGAGCAAAGCCCGGAGCAGCCATTTTTTAACAGTCATATTGCCAGAATAAAGTGTAGCGCCGCGTAGAGCAAAGCCCGGAGCAGCCATTTTCTAACAGTCATATTGCCAGAATAAAGTGTAGCGCCGCGTAGAGCAAAGCCCGGAGCAGCCATTTTCTAACAGTCATATTCCCAGAATAAAGTAGAACGCCGCGTAAGGCGATGACCGGAGTGGTCATTTCACCATAATTCATATTACCAGAATAAAGCGGAGCGCCGCGTAGGGCAAAGCCCGGAGAGGCCAATTCATCACATGTCAGGGTAGCTTTTCTCAACCATTTTTTATCGCTTTTATCACGGTCTGAAAAACTATTCGATCCATGTTCTCCAGCTGGATTCTTTCATCGTACCACACGAATATTCGCTACTTTGATAGAGAATCTTCGCATAAATGTATCTACTTGCGCCCAGAGCGGACCTCGTGCTCCGAAGCGCGACGCCTTAGGACGCAACCCTACGCTATTACCGAGATGGTCTCTACTCCAGAATTCGTTTACACTAACGGCTGTCGGTTCTATGGCTAATATGCCCAGCCAGTCAGTCCATTGCCACTCCAGCTTGATAATCCATTGAGGTTTATCGACGACTTTGGGTTTCTGCGGGATCACCTTAAATTCGACTCTGAAAATCGATAGTTCTCCCCTCACTAGCCCTGGGGCCACACCTGCGCCGGCGTCGGAACAATATTGTTTATTTTGGTCCAGCGTGACGTCACCTGTGCGAGTGAGAAAGGGGTGAGAAGGGTCGTTGTGTTCCGGAATGATTCTGCATTTCCACTTCCTTATGGATGTAGCCAAAAGATGGGGACACGCTCTATTTATTCGTTGTGTTTTTTTTTATTATGGCTCTACCCGAAGATAATTCGCCAATGTCAAGTAACTTATTGAGAATTCAATTCAATTCAATTCAAATAATTCTTTATTTGCATAGGCTTGTACACAGCACTTACAAATCGTCATACATTTGAATGACTTAAAACTATTTATAAGTACTTATGTATAATTTACATGTTAATACATATATATGTTGATACATAAAATATACTAAAGAAATAAATAAACATAATGCGATTCTACCACCGGCTCGGAAAGTTGTTTCTGGTCGAGAAGATCCGGCAAGAAACTCGCCAGTTACTCTTTTTAATCGCCAACTTTTTTACAATGGTTTATTATCCTCATACCAAGTCATACAGTCTAATGCAACACAAAATAGAATGAAGCAAATTAAAAGCTAAATATGAGGTAAACCGAAGCGGACCAGTCCCCAAAGGTGGCACCTGTTCACAAGTATGACGTATGTGTCAGCCATCATTTCACTCAACCATATTAGAGGGAATGTAATGACCCGCCACATAACGCCACCACCTCAGAGACATTTGACATTTGAGTGTGTTGAGAATAAGTAGGTAGTCAACAGTCGAAGTCAGTCAAAGTCACAGTCGCTCAATAAAACGTTAAAGTTTTACGTTTTATCGACCTACGGATTCAGCGGATATCACTCTAAAAGCAATCGCAGGTTTTAAGACTCTATTTGGTCCAAGCAAGTTGTCACGAGACAACTCACTCGACACACAATAGCAGTGTTAAAAACGATACAATCCAATGATTCTTATTATTAGGATCACTTTGCGGCACTTCACTGCACAAATATACCTACACCAAATTTGAACACTAAATACCACTAGACACTAATTTAAAACCTTTGAATTGCATCAGCCCATGCGGCTTGTTTTAGCCCTATTCGTTGTGGACTGAGAAGTGAGACTCTAATATTCCTCTGACGTAAATCGTACTCATGAAACGTTTTTTTTATGTGATAGATGGCAGACGAGCAGACAGATCACCTGATGGTAAGCGAAGCGAAGCGAAGCCGCCGCCCATGGATACCCGGTACACCAGTGGATGCTGAAGTGCGCTGTCATCCTTTAAGCCCTTACAGGACGCTACATTGTATCTATGATACCATGGCCTCATAGAAAACTGGCGTGAAGTAGCACTGTGCTGTTTTTCGCTGCGTGAGTGAGGTTACCGGAGGCCCAATCCGGGGGAAAGGAGGATTTTTTATCACATTTTCCGGTTATTAACTTCTACCACGTACCTCAGTTCTGAAGAACGGTTTAGCTGCGGGAGTATTTCCCGACGGCTACGACTTAGGGATCTTCAAGAGAAGAGCATAGGTACTCTTTTTTAAAAAGGCCGACAACACATTAGCGGTCTCTCCGACTTCGCGGATGTTCATGGGCTGCGATGATTTCTTTCCATCAGGTGACTCGCTCGCTCGTTTGTCCTCCTCTATAATAAAAAAAAACCATATTGCTACTTGAGAATTGGGCAATGTAATAATAAAGCTTTTGACGTAGTGCGGCGAGGCAAGCACGCGTGGAAAAAATTTGTGGCAACGACTCTCAACGGGAAAGATCGATCCAAATAATGTGACTAATAATTTATGTCAATGTTCATATTATTAATAAAATTGATAAAATATATTTTATCATTCCGCCCAAAAGATTTTGTGGAACGGTTCGGCTTCGGGAAACGTGAATCAATTTTTCGCGTACGCGTTTTTCATGGTTATTTAATAAATAGTATAAGTGTTTGTCTAGAGGTTTTAACCCCGAAATTGTTTAAAATAAATCTGGTTTAGTAGCTAAAATTTAAAATCGATTGGCGTCGCTAGTGTGCACTACTCGTCACCTTAAATAAAATATCAGAAATTGTTTTATGTGCTGTATGTATAGCGAAATTAACAATATCTTCTAGATTTATTTCTTATACTTACTTTTATTTAAATTTGCTACTGTGGGCAGGCGGCTTGAGGCCATAGTTTCGGAAACAAACACGCTTTACTAGCGCGATGTAAAAATGCATAGTGACATCTACCGAAACAATGCCGAACCATCTGCTTAATTGCTTTTTAAAGCTTTTTACAAGCTCCATCTGACGAAAACCGCTGAACTATTTTTCCCATGAGAGTAGAGAGAGTAGAGAGTATCAGCCTATAAACTGTCCCACTGCAGGGCAAAGGCATCCATCATAGAAATCAAGTCGCCGCTACTATAAGCGTTTCGCTTCCTCTTTCTTGGTACGAACTGCTAAGGAATGGAACAACTTACCGGCTTCTGTATTCCCAGAGAGCTACAATTTGGGTGTCTTTAAGTCGAGAGTGAATAGGCTTCTTCTGGGTAAGCACGCTACATCTTACACCTTATTGTCACTTTCCATCAGGTGAAATGAGGTCAAGTGCAAACCCATTTAATATATAAAAAAAAAACTATGATGGGATTAAGCTTAATCACCAAATGCGGATTAGTGATCACAAACCCGAGCAATGTTCGAAAAATTCGCAACATACTTTCCGCTCGACCCGGCAATCGAACCCAGGACCCTGAGATCACGGCCCGGTACCTAAACCACTCGACCAACAGGGCGATTTTCCTATACTAAGAAAAAAAGGACTGAGTGAAATGACCCTACTATATCGTCCGGTGACGAATGGGGGGGGGGGGGGGGCTTATTATATAGAACCTCCGCCCGCACACTCCACGAATTAAATACACTACCGTTTACGACAAGTCGTTGCGTTTAGTTTTCAGACCAACCAAGTTCATAGGCACTTCAACAATAACATTGGCATAAGGGCGCGGTACAATTTTTTTCCTAAGGGAAAATGTCAAAACGGACTTTTTTGCATCTGTCAAGACTTTATTGCATCTGTCAAGCTACTGAACGGACGTGTCTTCTTGTGTCTCCGATTACTAGTGAATATTTTTACAAATTATAACCATCGTGAGAAGACTTCGCCCCTGCAGCGCGTCGTCTGCCAAGCCCCCGATTTTAGTATGTACAACAGACTAAAATCGGGGAAGAAAACACTTACCTACCTGCGGTGTTTGAACAGCGCCCACTTCTCTAGTTGATGCTCGTTGCTCAGTGACTCGGTGAATATGAATAAGCTAAAATAAATGTTTGTTGTTGCCTGTGCCATATTGTAGCCACTTAAATTGAAATTTTTATTTCTTTCTTTTTTTTTGTCAACTTTTTACTTCATCGTTCTGATACTTGACAGATGCATTCCTTAATATTATATGCTACTAATTGAGTTGCGGGTCTGCTTACTTCTGATATTGTCAGTTTGGAGCTGGTGCGCGGCTCCTAAAGTGGGTCCTAAGGCCGGCCAGATCAGGAAGACCAGGGTAATATGCTGAGCGAGCGCCTATTTGGCAGTAATGAGTTATAAGTTTCATATCTTGTACTGTATTGTATCCGATCCTTTTATTTTGCATGTTAAGCTTGTATCTTTATTTTGCCAAATAAATTATTACTTTACTTTACTTTACTTTACTTTACTTTACTTCAAAAGCACTGACACTTGTTTAAAGGAAACAGCGTTTGTTCCGACTTTTGACACGTGCCAAGTAACCGTGATCGAACATATTTCACTGTAATATTATCTAATGTCATTCATTGAGTGAGATCAAGGGTGAGTCCGTATATTTTTAACCCAATCAAATTGCAACACGCATTAAGAATGTCAATTGTTTGACATTGTGTTCAATTAGTCGGTATGAGGCAGCGATTGATTCCCGATGAGTGATGTACTTGAGTGATTATTATATACTTAGACAATTTGAATGAATGAATGAATGAATGAAAACTTAATTTGGCACAATACAAAACAAGGAAACTTAATTAGAAACATAACCTAGACATAAATCATCAACAAAAAGTAGGACAACATTATCCCTGTATGCGCCAAACAGGCGGCCGCTCAGCATTAGTCGGTGCTGATCCAAGAGACCAACCCCGACGCTGGTTTTCAGCGACTACCATAACATTATTGCGCATCTGTTCCATATCTATGCAACAGTCGCATGCATAAATTTAACACTTGTCTAAGATTCATCATCATCATCATTTCAGCAAATAGACGTCCACTGCTGGACATAGGCCTCCCCCAATGTTCTCCACACAGATCGGTCCTGTGCCTCCCGCATCCAATGGATTCCCGCGATCTTCACCAGATCGTCGGCCAACCTTGGAGGAGGCCTGCCACGGCTTCGACTTCCTTTGAATGTGTTTTCCTGTGTGTGTCTAAGATTATCTATACATATATATATAAAAGGAGAACCTGAGTGACTAAGGTATTAAGGTGGCGGGTAGGGCACACTAGCGACGCCAATCGATTTATTTTTAGCTGCTAAACCGGATCTATTTTAAACAATTTCGGGGTTACAATCTCTCGGCAAACACTTATACTATTTATTGTTTAACCATGCACAAATGTTGGGTCCGTTTTTGTACGCGAAAAATTGATTCTCGCAAAAAGTGGCCGCTTTTGGCGGTAATTAAAATTTCGAGTACAAAAGCAGACCCAAAAGTTAAGTATAAGTATTTAATAAATAGTATAAGTGTTTGCCGAGACCATGGCGTCGCTAGTGTGCTCTACACGTCACCTTAAGAATGTCAATTGTTTGACATTGTGTTCAATTAGTCGGTATGAGGCAACGATTGATTCCCGATGAGTGATGTACAGTGGCGGTCACATCAAGCTATACAAAACTGTCAAATTTCTTCATTCGATTATAAACCTTATATTGTTACGCATTGAGTTCGAAATCGATTGAGGAAAGTTTGACAGTTTTGTATAGCTTGACCTGTCCGCCACTGTACAGTGAACAGCTCATCTGACAACCACAAACTGTCAAAATTTTTCGATTGATATTGAACCATAACCGCTATTTATTAAGTTGAAAATCCATTGAAGAAATTAGACAGTTTTGTATACTCTGATGTGCTGTTGTCCCTGTACTAACTATATTAAGTAAGTAAATATTTTATTCAGCGAAGCATACACGGTTACATACATATAACATTAACAAACAATATTATTTAACTATAGGTAAACACTAGGGTATGATCGCTGAAAATATATATACTTAAGTAGACAATTTAACACTTGTCTAAGAATAATAAATAAATATATAAAAGGAGAACGTGAGTGACTAAGGTATTAAGTGACGAGGAATGCACGCACAGCCCAAACTACTGACCCTAGAGCACTAAGAAGGAATTTTTGAAAATTCAACCCTTAAGGCAGGGTTTCTTAAACTTTTTCCAGTCACGGACCCCTTTCAAAATTTAAAAAACTCTACGGACCACTGTCAAAAAAAAATTGTTATAAAAAAAAGCCGTACTTATATATTATATAAAATACTTTTATTTATTTGAACTTTAATCATTACAATTATTAAGAACTAAGTTAATGAGAAGGGTGCTGTTGTTTGGCCTCAATGAGAACGTTAATTTGTGGGACTGTCTTCGACAAGGCAAGTCGCATGTCATCTGCGACGTTCAACCGATTGCGACTTTTTGTCTTTATTGACATCAGAATCGAGAACCCTGCCTCGCAAAGATACGTAGTAGCAAACGGTATCAAAATGGACATAGCTCGCTTGACTAGAAGAGGGTAAGCTTGACTTAAGGAACCACAAAAGTCGCCAAGATCTTTTGCCTGAAATTCAGCTTTCAAAACTTCTTTTGATCTCATGTCAATTAGATCATCTTTAATAAGATCTTCATCACTAATGCTGTCAATATCGATTAAAAATGGGCTCCGCACCCATGTTTCTTTTTCAAGCGACTCTGGGCTGAAATAACCTTCAAAAGATGTCTGCAATGTTTCCAGATGCTTAGACACCTCTTTCTGTACCTTCTTTGATGTCGTGTGGCCGTCACTTTGTGTTTTTTTGCATTGATTGACTCTTCTAACATCGGAAAATTTGCAAATTTACCTGATTCCACTCTCCTTTTCCAAAGTGGCAGTTTACCTAAAAAACCTTTCAGCCGTTCAGACGCATCCACAATGGTGACTGCAAGACCCTGAAGAGACAGGTTAATCTCGTTCAAATGAGTAAATATATCAGCTAAGTACGCTAACCCTTCCACAAAATCTTCTCTTTCAAGATATTCATACAATGAATTTTCTTTGTTTTTCAGAAAAAGTAACACTTCTTCTCGCAACTCAAACAAGCGCTTCAATACTTGTCCCCTTGACAGCCAACGAACTTCTGTGTAGTAAAGAAGTACTTCATGTTCTGAACCCATTTCTTGACAAAGCTTTTTAAACAGGCGGTGGTTTAAGGCTCTTGCTCTGATGAAGTTAAGTTATTTTGACACATGTAGGGTAGGGAGGGGGAATGGCGTTCACTTAAGGAAAATATGATTTATTTTTTAAACCATTTATTAAAAATCAAAATTAAGAAAAGTAACAAAGTCTTTAACTATCTAGTTATCAACATGCTTACAATAAAAACATATATCTTTGACCTACTGGTAGTAGTTCAACATTTAAAAAAAAACATGTATGAGCGGAATTGCCCCCGACCTTGGGTAATGCCGCGCAGGGCACAGGGTAATGACGCTCAGACATATTTTTTGAAATATAACAAGTAAGATACACTTTAAATAAAGAAATATTAATGAGATCAACCTTAAACAATAAAATTAAAATCTACAATCACAAATTAGCATCAATTATACCTATTTGTACGTAAGATTAGCCTTTTTTCAATTCAACAAATATTGTAAGGTCTTCGATGTCCAATCAACTTTAATTATTAGTATATAATATCAAATTATTATTACTATTAAAGGTAGAACTATTAGATATGGCAGTCTTTTATTTTCGGAGACATAAATCACAGATATATCCATCTGGCGAATCCCACCCGGAACATATAGCATGTGCCCACAGTCCGCAGAAGGTACAGCGATACCACATCTCGTTATTTTTTCCAAATTCTTCGCAAATAATACATTTATTGTGATTTTCATCATCCACGTTCATTCCGTCATCACTATCATCGTCACAAAGGTGCTCTTCATCTTCACTCTCTGAAGAACTTTCTTGTAAAATTTTTCTCTTGTAAGATTTTTGTTTGATATGTTTGTTCTTCTTTTCTTTAACAACTTTTTTCGGTTTTGATTTATCACCTTTTCCAGTCTTATTGAGTTTTGCTATTTTTTTCTGTTGTTTCTCCTCTAAAATAATTTTCATAGGAGTCGAAGTTAATATGGCAGCATGTTGTTTTCGCTTTCTTTGACGTGGCTTAGAAGAGGGTTCAATTGTTGGTGTCGTTGCAATAGCGTCAAAGGATACCGGAGTTCTTTGCTCATCAATAAGTTCTTGATGGTTACTAGCAACTGCCAGTACAGATTCAGAGCGTTGGTCCTTATTTGATGAACATGGCAAAGGAGATGTATGTTTTGAAATTATGGCTATTCCATCAGGCTGCGGATCTTCTAAATTCTGGACATTTGGATCTAAGTTTTCAGTGGTTTGTTCCGATTCTTGTGCCATCAGCGACGCTGCCAGAAAATCTTGTTCAGTAAAAACATTTGGGTTCAGTGGGTAAATTCCCGTGGCTCGAAATCCAGATTCTGCCTTACTTATATTCGCAACCTGTACGTATGCTTTATTGAAAAGACCTGCAACATCGTATGGAGTGATTCTGGACATTAAATGTGTCTTCATGTGCCTGTTGCATTCATGCCTATAAGCAGCCTTGAGGGGTCCATAAAAAGACACATCCAGCGGCTGTGTTCTGTGAGAGCTGTGTGGTGGAATGGAAAGCATTGTGATGTAGTTTTCCTTGCAAAAATTATAAGCTTGAAGAGAAATGTGGCTGCTGTGATTATCTAGAATTAACAACACAGGTGATTCTTGGGTGGGTTTAGAAAATGCTTCGAAATGTTTGAGCCAAGTGACAAATAAGTCTTCGTTTATCCAGCCATTTTTTGAGTTGGTATATAATGCACTAGCTGGTCCATCTTTTTCTAATAAAGGCGTCATTCTTTGTCTGGCAAAAATAAACATGGGCGGTATGAAGTTTCCGGCTGCACTCATCGCACACATTACGGTTATGTTGCTTCCGCGTTCGCCGCTTGTAACAAATCCGACTCTTTTTTGCCCTTTTTCAGCGAGCACTTTTCCTGGGTCTGTCACCGTGGTGATTCCAGTTTCATCAGCATTGTAAATGTTGTTGGGAATGAACTTATGTTTTTCCATTACGTCCTCAAGTTTATCATAGAAATATGTTATTTCTACTTTGTTGAAAGCAGAAATTCTATTTAAGCTTGTCGCTTCAGCTTTGCGTATAGAAACTGAAGGATTGCGTCTCATGAAGGCGTGTACCCAATCTAATCCAGCCGTTTTGCTGCTGCGATCAAAATTGTTTTTGATATTGTTGAGTTCAGCATATTTATAAACAAGTTTACGCAAATTTACGACATCAAGCCCATAGTATAGCGAACCCAGCAACTTAACTTGTTCAGCAATTTCTGTTTCTTGCTGTTGGGTGAAAACGGGCTTGCGACCTAGGCTTGGGTTGGACATGTTTTCATTTTTAAGTCGATCTCTCAAAGTAGTAAATGGTATGTTATACTGTTTAGCGGCTTTTCTTTTGGACATACCTCCTTCGATCGAAGGTCTTCTTCGGTCCAAGCCGCTTTAGCGGTGGTCCTTTGACGATTTCTAGGCATATCTACAACAATAAAAAAATAAGTCACTAAGGGGTAATGGCGCTCAGGCGAGCGGTATAACCCCAAATGGCCGTTTATTAATTCACATGAAATTAGAAGAAAATCATACATAATTGTTGAAAAATGTTTATATTATCACAAAATAGAATAGTTTTACTGTCAGAATAATGAATTAATAATTCAATAAGCAATAAAATTCTAAACTTACCGACGAAAAACACCCAACCAAAAATTAGATCAGCGCGGCCGCAAACGAGTATACGCACTTTACGGTCACATGCTGTGAGCTGACTGGCCGTTTGCGTCGCTGTCTGTTAGAGGCCCCCTCCCCCCGCGTTTCACTCGACGGGACGTGTTGCTATGTTCCATTTTGACAGAGTTACAGAGGTGCGCGCCATTACCCAGAGAGCGCCATTCCCCCTCCCTCCCCTAGACATAACTTCCTTCAAAAAAGTAGGCATAGTTCGTGAAGCCTGTCGCGTAACGGAGGGTTACGGAGCTAAAAGGTAGGGGGAAGAAGAAAAGATAAGAATAGAGGGAAGAGGGCTATAATTATAAGAGGTATGTACAATGATGGCTCGTCCAAAAAACTTAAATCTAACTTAAAACTAACTTAAATCTAGCTATTTACACCGGTACACTACACTAAATATATATATAAGGTAAAAGTTCAAGATGGGCAACCGTGGTAGGGCGGTAACATAGGGTGAGCGCAGGCAGCGCGCCGGTAGGATCCAGCGTCGCAAGAGGCGGGCGGTAGGGCTCCGCCGAGCGCAGGAGGCAGCAAATGGGGCGCGCGACGCAGATACGCGCACGCCGCAAGCCGGCCGCGGGTAGGCGCGACGCGGATACGCGCACGAATGAAGGTAGACGCGCGTAGGTGCAGGGAGGCAACACCCTTGATGCCCCGGCACGTTACTCAACGGGTAACGTTATACTGGCACTGTTATAGCTTGAGGTTCTGAGCTTCTTCAGAGCTGGTGGTAGACTGGTGGTCCTGCCCATGTGCGTCCTTTTATATTGCCCCTGCGCATTCTATTCTACAACATTTAAATTTTAAAATTCATACAATATAGAATATTCTCGAAACATAGCTAAACTCCATAGTTAAATTTGAATAGGACAATTCGATAGAAAAATAAAAACAGTTAGACAACGTCAGCTGTCGGACAATGTCAGATAGACAATCTAAATATTTACAACAATAACTTTAAATTTATTTACAGATAAAAATGTACAAGGAACATTAAAATAACACATATAAGAGTAATGCTAATACAAGACATAATCACAAAATGATATACAAGCCCTATAGCAAACGGAAAACGAAGCTCTATAATTAACACCAAAGGTAACTTTCTTTATGAGTAGTTATGTAGTATAACGAAGCCCCTGCAGGCTGCGTTACAAGCCAAGGCATGTCGATGCAAGACACAATGAGTGATTATAACATGAGGGCACTCTTTCTTGATCAAAGCCGCAAAACCAGATGTATTACCAAGCATCGCGGGAGCTCCATCGGTACATATACTGAAAAAAATTTTTTTTATCATTTCAAAGACATCTGAAGCCTTCGTAGTTTCTAAAAGTGAGTCGCAAAAAAGAAACTCCTCTTTGATACTACGCGTATCATGTTTTACATAACGGACAAACACCAAGAGTTGGCTGCATTGTGATACATCGGTGCTTTCATCCAATTGCATACTGAACGGAAACGGTGAAGCATTCAATTCTTCAATAACCTGCTTTAAAACATTTGACGACATTTCAACAATTCTAGAATGAATAACATCGTTTGATAAGGGAACAGCTTCAACCTTCTTTCTTTCATTCTTACCCACACACAAGTTCCACAATATCCAGTGCGCAAGGCTTCACTAATGTTTCCGCGATAATATGTGGCTTCTTTTGCTGAGCAATACGGTAAGCAACCTTACACGATGCCTCAAGACATGGTTTTGTGTCGGGGTGAATCCTAATTTAGGTAAAGTGCCGGCTTTTTCAAACCGAGCCTTCTTAGTACGAAGTCATCAATGCTGTCACATACATTTCCAGGGTGGACAGTTTTAAGATGTTCTGACAACTTTGCTGGTTTCATACTTCCATTAGCAAGCACTTTTCCGCATAAAAAGCACTGCGGTTTTTGAGTTCCATCACGTTTCAGTCACGAAAGTAAACCCAAAGTTAACATAAGACTCGTCATACTTTCGTTTCTTTGACATTTTCTTGAACAAACTGAAACAATGTAATATACAATTAGGTACGTTACACAATTGAATATGTAAGTTTGTATGTATAATTAAAAAATACTTATTATTATTAATCCTCTTTTTTCGTACCTGTACGTTTCACTAATTAATTAAAAACAATGCAAGTGGCGCGTACGATGTGCCGTGCGGCGCGCAGCGACTGAGTGAGCGAGCGGGTGGCGCGGGCGGTGGTGGGGCGAGGCGGCGGCGGCGAGAACTCACGCGTACATACAGCTCGCGCGATGAGTCTTTGACCGCAGAGTGGAGGGGATACTGCGCATGGGTACCGCCAATCATAGCATTCGATACCCAATTTTTGACTTCTGCGCAATAACGGTCAAAGCCAAAGACTCATCGCGCTAGCTTGTAGTCCGGGCCCGCGCCCCACACCACACAATTTTTTGAAAAATATTTTTGCAAACTCACCTCCTACGGACCCCTGATACACCTGCTACGGACCCCTAAGGGGTCCGTGGACCACACTTTAAGAAACCCTGCCTTAAGGGGATATTAAGGGGCGTTAAATGTTTGTATGAAAGTCCGGCATCTTTGATGTTAGAAATGTGAAAATTTGTATTCACACTACTAATTTGAAATAAAAAGTAACCCTTTTAACGTATTTTGAAAATCACCCTTAAAGGGGGTAAAACTGCACATACATTGATCTGAATCCGAGATAGGTAGCTCAAGCACCTGTGATGGATATGAGAATCAACAGAGACTAAAATTATACACATATAACACTTTTCTTTCGTAAAGCCATACTTAATAATACAAAGAAAACCACCAGACCAATACAAACAGACGTGTTCATGCACACGAATGATTGTACTGAGCGGGGATCGAACCCACAACTTTTATATCAATGGCAGCGTTCACTACCACTGTTCCAAACAGGTCGTATTATGTATGTTTGGCGTTGAATAAATTATTTTTATTTATTATTATTTGAAATTCAAACCAAACGGTTCGGAATATACAGGGCTAAAAACTTCATCTTTTCAAATCATTTCACAGTTGAGCAAGCAGGCACCTGATGGTAACTAGGTGCCTAGGTAATTTATATTTGCTTGCTTAATTTTACACAAGCAGAATACCTATTGAATCATACTTTTATTTTTTCCCGACTACGGCGAAGCAAAAAGGAAGGTTATGATTTTGACCTGTATGTATTATAAGTATTATTATTCATCTGTTCCCTCATAACTTCTAAATTAATTATCATATTTGAACTAATGAATGTTGTCGTTAGAAGAGTCTTGATTGTCTTTGATTATAGGCGACATGACGGCACGTTAAATTGACTACAGCGCCCTCTAGGGGACTTAGAGTAAGGATCTAAAAAAAATTTGCTTGACGCTACACAGATATTATAATACTAGTCGGTCTACCGTGGGGGGTATCAATGGACCATAGATACAAACATACATACATGAACCCAATTCTCGGGTTCGTGACATTTTGAAAACATGGCGGATATCACCTGAAAACCATACAAAAAAACTGGTTTAGTGATATAATGTTCGTATGAAATAATGTCACGAGCACGAGAATTAGGCTCAGGTCAAAATCATAACCCTCCGTTTTGCTTCGCCGTAGTCGGGTAAAACTAAAACCCGACTACCAAAAAACTCGCGCCATAATCATTTCAGCAGAGACAATTTTATTGGTTCGTACTTTTAGAATGTGTTTTTTTGGTAGTCGGGTTTTAGTTTTAAACTTAATTTTTATTATGAACGACGCATAATAATCTCATATAATATATATATTATATCATAAAATAATATATATATTATATATATATATATATATAATATATATATATATATATATTGGTCTGGTGGTTTTCTTTGTATTATTAAGTATGGCTTTACGAAAGAAAAGTGTTATATGTGTATAATTTTAGTCTCTGTTGATTCTCATATCCATCACAGGTGCTTGAGCTACCTATCTCGGATTCAGATCAATGTATGTGCAGTTTTACCCCCTTTAAGGGTGATTTTCAAAATACGTTAAAAGGGTTACTTTTTATTTCAAAATTAGTAGTGTGAATACAAATTTTCACATTTCTAACATCAAAGATGCCGGACTTTCATAACAAACATTTAACGCCCCTTAATATCCCCTTAAGGCAGGGTTTCTTAAAGTGTGGTCCACGGACCCCTTAGGGGTCCGTAAGCAGGTGTATCAGGGGTCCGTAGGAGAGTGAGTTTGCAAAAATATTTTTCAAAAATTGTGTGGTGTGGGGCGCGGGCCCGGACTACAAGCTAGCGCGATGAGTCCTTTGGCTTTGACCGTTATTGCGCAGAAGTCAAAAATTGGGTATCGAATGCTATGATTGGCGGTACCCATGCGCAGTATCCCCTCCACTCTGCGGTCAAAGACTCATCGCGCGAGCTGTATGTACGCGGTGAGTTCTCGCCGCCGCCGCCTCGCCCCACCACCGCCCGCGCCACCCGCTCGCTCACTCAGTCGCTGCGCGCCGCACGGCACATCGTACGCGCCACTTGCATTGTTTTTAATTAATTAGTGAAACGTACAGGTACGAAAAAAGAGGATTAATAATAATAAGTATTTTTTAATTATACATACAAACTTACATATTCAATTGTGTAACGTACCTAATTGTATATTACATTGTTTCAGTTTGTTCAAGAAAATGTCAAAGAAACGAAAGTATGACGAGTCTTATGTTAACTTTGGGTTTACTTTCGTGACTGAACGTGATGGAACTCAAAAACCGCAGTGCTTTTTTATGCGGAAAAGTGCTTGCTAATGGAAGTATGAAACCAGCAAAGTTGTCAGAACATCTTAAAACTGTCCACCCTGGAAATGTATGTGACAGCATTGATGACTTTCGTACTAAGAAGGCTCGGTTTGAAAAAGCCGGCACTTTACCTAAATTAGGATTCACCCCCGACACAAAAACCATGTCTTGAGGCATCGTGTAAGGTTGCTCTACCGTATTGCTCAGCAAAAGAAGCCACATATTATCGCGGAAACATTAGTGAAGCCTTGCGCACTGGATATTGTGGAACTTGTGTGTGGTAAGAATGAAAAGAAAGAAGGTTGAAGCTGTTCCCTTATCAAACGATGTTATTCATTCTAGAATTGTTGAAATGTCGTCAAATGTTTTAAAGCAGGTTATTGAAGAATTGAATGCTTCACCGTTTCCGTTCAGTATGCAATTGGATGAAAGCACCGATGTATCACAATGCAGCCAACTCTTGGTGTTTGTCCGTTATGTAAAACATGATACGCGTAGTATCAAAGAGGAGTTTCTTTTTTGCGACTCACTTTTAGAAACTACGAAGGCTTCAGATGTCTTTGAAATGATAAAAAAAATTTTTTTCAGTATATGTACCGATGGAGCTCCCGCGATGCTTGGAATACATCTGGTTTTGCGGCTTTGATCAAGAAAGAGTGCCCTCATGTTATAATCACTCATTGTGTCTTGCATCGACATGCCTTGGCTTGTAACGCAGCCTGCAGGGGCTTCGTTATACTACATAACTACTCATAAAGAAAGTTACCTTTGGTGTTAATTATAGAGCTTCGTTTTCCGTTGCTATAGGGCTTGTATATCATTTTGTGATTATGTCTTGTATTAGCATTACTCTTATATGTGTTATTTTAATGTTCCTTGTACATTTTTATCTGTAAATAAATTTAAAGTTTATGTTGTAAATATTTAGATTGTCTATCTGACATTGTCCGACAGCTGACGTTGTCTAACTGTTTTTATTTTTTCTATCGAATTGTCTATTCAAATTTAACTATGGAGTTTAGCTATGTTTCGAGAATATTCTATATTGTATGAATTTTAAAATTTAAATGTTGTAGAATAGAATGCGCAGGGGCAATATAAAAGGACGCACACTGGGCAGGACCACAGTCTACCACCAGCTCTGAAGAAGCTCAGAACCTCAAGCTATAACAGTGCCAGTATACGTTTACCCGTTGAGTAACGGTGCCGGGGCATCAAGGGTGTTGCCTCCCTGCACCTACGCGCGTCTACCTTCATTCGTGCGCGTATCCGCGTCGCGCCTACCCGCGGCCGGCTTGCGGCGTGCGCGTATCTGCGTCGCGCGCCCCATTTGCTGCCTCCTGCGCTCGGCGGAGCCCTACCGCCCGCCTCTTGCGACGCTGGATCCTACCGGCGCGCTGCCTGCGCTCACCCTATGTTACCGCCCTACCACGGTTGCCATCTTGAACTTTTACCTTATATATATATTTAGAAGAGTCTTGATTGTCTTCTGATTATAGGCGACATGACGGCACGTTAAATTGACTACAGCGCCCTCTAGGGGACTTAGAGTAAGGATCTAAAAAAATTTGCTTGACGCTACCACAGATATTATAATACTAGTCGGTACCGTGGGGGGTATCAAATGGACCATAGATACAAACATACATACATGAACCCAATTCTCGGGTTCGTGACATTTTGAAAACATGGCGGATATCACCTGAAAACCATACAAAAAAACTGGTTTAGTGATATAATGTCGTATGAAAATAAATGTCACGAGCACGAGAATTAGGCTCCAGGTCAAAATCATAACCCTCCGTTTTGCTTCGCCGTAGTCGGGTAAAAACTAAAACCCGACTACCAAAAAACTCGCGCCATAATCATTTCAGCAGAGACAATTTTATTGGTTCGTACTTTTAGAATGTGTGTTTTTTGGTAGTCGGGTTTTAGTTTTTTAAACTTAATTTTTATTATGAACGACGCATAATAATCTCATATAATATATATATTATATCATAAAAATATATATATATATATATATATATATATAATATATATATATATATATATATATATATAATATATATATATATATAATATATATATATATATATATATATATATATATATATATATATATATATATATATATTTTTTTTTTATGATATAGGTTGCAGACGAGCAGACGGATCACCTGATGGTAAGCTATTACCGCCGCCCATGGACGTCTGCAACACCAGTGGTGTCACAAGTGCGCTGCTTACCTTTTAACCCCCCTTCCTCTGGATTGGGCCTCCGGTACCCTCACTCACGCAGCGAAACACAGCGCATGCACTGCTTCACGCCGGTATTTATTATTATTGCTTTCATGTAATACTTATAATTATAAAATTTACAATACTGAGTTCTATACTAGAACTCGGCGGGGGCACAGATTATTATGCGTCGTTCATAATAAAAATTAAGTTTAAAAACTAAAACCCGACTACCAAAAAAACACATTCTAAAAAGTACGAACCAAGAAAATTGTCTCTGCTGAAATGATTATGGCGCGAGTTTTTTGGTAGTCGGGTTTTAGTTTTTACCCGACTACGGCGAAGCAAAACGGAGGGTTATGATTTTGACCTGGAGCCTAATTCTCGTGCTCGTGACATTTATTTTCATACGACATTATATCACTAAAACAGTTTTTTTGTATGGTTTTCAGGTGATATCCGCCATGTTTTCAAAATGTCACGAACCGAGAATTGGGTTCATGTATGTATGTTTGTATCTATGGTCCATTTGATACCCCCCACGGTACCGACTAGTATTATAATATCTGTGGTAGCGTCAAGCAAAATTTTTTTTAGATCCTTACTCTAAGTCCCCTAGAGGGCGCTGTAGTCAATTTAACGTGCCGTCATGTCGCCTATAATCAGAAGACAATCAAGACTCTTCTAACGACACCATTCATTAGTTCAAATATGATAATTAATTTAGAAGTTATGAGGGAACAGATGAATAATAATACTTATAATACATACAGGTCAAAATCATAACCTTCCTTTTTGCTTCGCCGTAGTCGGGAAAAAAATAAAAGTATGATTCAATAGGTATTCTGCTTGTGTAAAATTAAGCAAGCAAATATAAATTACCTAGGCACCTAGTTACCATCAGGTGCCTGCTTGCTCAACTGTGAAATGATTTGAAAAGATGAAGTTTTTAGCCCTGTATATTCCGAACCGTTTGGTTTGAATTTCAAATAATAATAAATAAAAATAATTTATTCAACGCCAAACATACATAATACGACCTGTTTGGAACAGTGGTAGTGAACGCTGCCATTGATATAAAAGTTGTGGGTTCGATCCCCGCTCAGTACAATCATTCGTGTGCATGAACACGTTGTTTGTATTGGTCTGGTGGTTTTCTTTGTATTATTAAGTATGGCTTTACGAAAGAAAAGTGTTAGATGTGTATAATTTTAGTCTCTGTTGATTCTATATCCATCACAGGGCTTGAGCTACTATCTCGGATTCAGGATCAAATGTATGTTGCAGTTTTACCCCTTCTAAGGGTGATTTTCAAAATACGTTAAAAGGGTTCCTTTTTATTCAAAATTATATATAATATATAATTATATCATAAAAAAAATCTATATAAATATATATATATATATATATATATATATATATATATATATATATATATATATATCTATATATATCTATATATATACTATATATATATATATATATTTTTTAGATATAAATTATATATTATATATAATTTGAAATAAAAGAACCCTTTTAACGTATTTTGAAAAATCACCCTTAAAGGGGGTAAAACTGCACATACATGATCTGAATCCGAGATAGGTAGCTCAAGCACCTGTGATGGATATGAGAATCAATCTCGAGACTAAAATTATACACATATAACACTTTCTTCGTAAAGCCATACTTAATAATACAAAGAAAACCACCAGTGACCAATACAACCAGACGTGTTCCTGCACACGAATGATTGTACTGAGCGGGGATCAACCCACAACTTTTATATCAATGGCAGCGTTCACTACCACTGTTCCAAACAGGTCGTATTTGTATGTTTGGCGTTTGAATATAAATTATTTTATTACTTATTGAAAATTCATATATATATTATATATATATATATATATATAAATAATATATATATATATAATATATATAATAAATATATATAATATGAGACTAAAAAATAGGAAGTATTAAATGCATACACTAGCTTTGCGGATAAAGAATCTATTCGAGCTTCTCGCTCGCCACACTATTTGCGTCTATACGCACACCCACGAGTGCGAGGATAGGACGGCAAATAGTGTGCGAGGCGAGAAGTGAATAGATTGCGCCGCATTTGTGATCCCATTCTATCCCGCCACAGGTGGTATACTTGACTATAATAAAAATTGACTGACACAAATCAGTAACTAAAAATCAATCCTGCTTTGATAAAACAATCATGATAACAAAGATTATATCATCAAAATAAAACCTTCAAGTGTAGCGGCTTGTGTGTGGTGCGTGTGTATGCCAAGTGGAAGGGCGATATTGTTCAGATTACTTGTAACGTTACGTGGCTCATTGCTCACAGGTCAAACGAAATATCGGGCATAGGTACAAGTGCGGCCACGCACCCCCAGTGGAAAATAACCATATGATCTACTTGAACTGATTTGAAACCATTGATTTAAGGTGACGG